>QEOT01006881.1:85768-224261 GCA_003123785.1 Pterocarya stenoptera
TAAACATAGCGATATCCATCCTACTCACATTAGTCTCCCAATGGCACATCACGTCTATCACTCCTAGAGCGGCCATATAATCCAAAATCTCCATATCTACAAAACCTTAATATAACACCCAAAGAATCCCAGTGATTATTAGCTCCATTCGATAACTTGCACTAACCTCTATTGACTCCTACGGTAAAACTTCCAAACCTCCATTGTATACTGCACTTTGGTAACCTAATGGCTACTTCCAAAGTTAACCATAAATGACGAAATTGCACATCCAAATGATTAATCTCCAATTAAAAGTATAGTCTCAAAATTTTCAAGTCACCACTAATTCCTCAAAGTCAGCACAAAATTTAAACTCCTAATTACAACAAAAAATATCACGCTCCTGCTGTGCACTCTGATATTCGCCACATGCATAAAATTTATGTCCTCATAAAAATTAATACCATCGAGTACAAGGTGGCTCCATACCTACTAATAAAAAACTCTTACCATACTTTGGTAGAAAAATACTCTCTTTCCCAAAACCATGATTTATCACTCATATTCCTCAATTAACTCCTAATGCCTTAATCAAAATTAATAATCCACAAAATATCTCCATGATCATTAACAGAAAATCAATATCAATCAACTTCAGCATCCCAATTGAAAACAAGTAACATCATTCCAAAATATACTTGTCTCATCTAAGATAAGTAACATACTCTAAAAGGCTCAAATCCAACCCAGCCAACCAATAAGAGCGCCTATAAACTTCTACTCGACAATCTAAACCCAAAAGCTCGTTACCTAAATTCTGAATATTATCTAATCTAGCGACGACTAAACTCACTACAAACCCTCATTGACTTCACCAAAACATTAACGAAACCTTCTTAGTAACTTGCCCACTTACTTCTACTCCTATTAAGCTAGTACTAGCACGACTATCTCCTTCAATACTTACCAATGCCACTTCTTCCAAATAAAAAAAAAATGAGACTAGAACCTGTACTCTCCGAAATCCATACAAACTCACAACTATTACGTGTCAATCTCGTGCATCCTTAGCCAAAATCAATATTCCTCCAATGTGCAAGTGACCCATCACTACCATTTCCATCATCTAGACCTATATCCTTGAAATCAACAACAACCATTTCCTAAATCTACACTTTCTTTATCCTTAAAATTGATATGAATCAAATGTTAAACCTACTATTGTAACCTCAAGCTAAAAACAATCATTTTCCCGAATTTGATCCAAATTTTCAATTCTCAGAACATACACGAGCTAAATCATTACCTTCCATCTCCAAAGAAATATTCTCATTAAAAATTCCTATATTAATAACTCAACTTTGATCAACTTCATTTTAATGGTCACCGACTAAGCAATCACCAAAATAAATCAAACTAGCACACCAAGTTTGTAGAATTAAAAACTTAAATCTTATTACAAATCAGTACTTCAACTCTACAATTCTAAAACCTTAAACAAGATAAGAATCATTCCCCGAAATCCTCAAGGTTGATGACCTTAAATCTAAAGCACTCACCTTATAAAGCTTGCAAAATTCTAAAACCCTAAATGTTGTCAACTGCTTATCAAAGATAGCTTATCAAAGTCGGCAAGATCTAAAACTTCTAATTTAATAAATCCCTCAAATGTTTGTTGAACCTACCACCTTAAATCTCATAAACCTATTTCCTAAAAACTATAGGACCGCAAACCTTAGATAAACTTCTCATAAATCTATTCTTGAAGTTCGTTGAACTTACAACCTCCTACTTCAAAAACACATGTCATAATTCCACAAAATCTAAAACCTCGATTATCCTAAGCGATCTAAAGCTATTCCCATCTCAGCTGCGACTTGAGTTTCTACTCCTTAAAGTTCACCTAGACCATGTCGTTCCCTTCGAGTCCCGATATTAAAAGAAACCAATCGCTAAGAGTTCAAGCCTACTACACTAAATGTTCAAGCCTAACAATGACATTCACAGTCGTACCATCTTCCTGCCATAGCGTAACCTTTAATCCCACTCTTACTCAAAACAAGTTAAGATATAATATAGTAAAATAACTTAACTTAAGGCACAATATCACAACATGAAATAAAACCAGTAAAATTGAAATCACATACAACAAAATGAATAAAAACAAATGAAAAAGTACACCAAAAATAATTTTAAAAAATAAAATAGCCGACCATAAAATAAATCAATTAAAATAAACTAACACAATAAAATTAATAAGCAAACAAAGTAGTATATAATAAAATAAATAAAACCAATAAGCATAACATACTTTAAATTAAAAAATTTCAAATCTCAACTTTAAGTACTATGGGACATGTGGTTTTACCCAGGGTCGAACTGCTCTGATACCACCTGTGACGCCTCGGCTCCCACGTATAAAAAATCTCAGGAATCGTGACGTCAGGATGATGACAACACGGGTTACGCATCCCGACGATAAGTGCCAAGTGTATGTATAAGCAACAGTGTACAGTAAAATAAGCAGAGGATAATAAATAAGTCAATTAGTACCAGAATTTGTTTCATACAAATAACCAAATACAAAGCATTTAAAAGCATAAACCAAATATCTCAAAATAATACAAGAGCTGAAAAGAACATAACACGAGTGATCCTAGATCACTCATCCGGCAGAGCCAAATCCTCAGGCTCGGCATCTGCATCAATATCAACAAAATCTGCAGTACCATTAAATGGTACCACAGGTAAGTAAAACTCAAAATACTTCAAGACATAAATATATTTAAACAACTAACGCTTTGCATGCACATAATGACCAAAGCGTAAAATCCGAGAAAAACACCATTTCTTGAAAAATCACAATTTTTTCACGCACGCCAAAAATCACCATTTGGCACAAAACTAAAATTCAAGAATAAATCCATTAATTTCAATTTTAACCGTATGCACCATGGCCTCCCTTAAGGACCATCCACATACTTTGGCTCCCTTCGTCACTCCATGGGTAACGACCATGCGAGTGATGCACAACGAGTGATGCCTAGTTCCACGCCCACCACGTACATAGCCAGCACGAGGGGCCATGGAGTCGGATCGAGAGCGCTACCATCTCGTCCAAGTCTCAGGCAACAGCTCCAAAGGATGACACTCAGTATATTCTGTTCTCGAGTGCCCAAAGGAGCTCCACCGAGATAGTATCTCATCTCGGCTTGGGGGTGATACACACGCACCAGAAAAAGTTTTTTCACATTAAACACAGTTTCCAAAAAACATCCCCACGCATGCGTGCACAATGCCGTGAAATTGACCAATTACCAACAACCAACACAGTCAAACCAGATAACCAAATCACAGTTTATAAAACAGGTTAGTGCAAAAATATACTTAAGTCTTAAAAAGTATTTTGGAGAAATACTTACAATGCTATTAAGTAATTTTAGGAGGATTACGGAGGTGCAAAAGGAGGCTGGAAGGCAACATAACATTGTAAAAACACTGTGGCCGAAATACACAGAAAACTCAAATTCAAATGGGGTCAAACGAAAGTTAGGAAACGGTAGGGTAGGGTTTATGGAAGGTGGTGAAGCTAGTGGAAGCGACGGTTGGCCATGAGTTGCGGCCGAAATGGCGGTGGAAGGCCAAAAAAGTCAAATCGGAGATGTGGTTGGTTGGGCTTCACCGATAATGGATTGGAGCTGGGATTAGGTCCATTAGGACGGCAAGAGGCCGGTGAAGAAATGGTGGCCAATGGCGGTGCGACGGCGGCAGGCGAGCACAAGAGGTGCCGTGGCTTTGAGCTGCACGTGGAGACAAACGCCGGCGAGGGAGGGGCTGGAAATGGTGGGGTGTGTCGCCAGCAGGAGGGGAGCTGATTGGGCCCGGCGGTGAGGACCACGGCGGCGGGCTAGGGGAAGAGACATTCGGCCGAAGGAGAGAAAGGAGAAGGAGAGAGAGAGCTGGCCGCGCGGGAAGGAGAAATAAGGAGGAAGAAAGAGCAAGAAAAGAAAAAGAAAAGGAAAAGAAATAAGGTCCAATCCTCACAACTTTTGGGTCACAACTGATCCTCAAAATGACTATTTTTAAAACAGTAAATTAAGTAAATTAATATAACTCAAAACTAGTTAAGTAAAATATTAAACTCCAGCACTAACATTCTTTAAAATAAAAAGTAATTTAATTGCAGAACACTAATTAAAATTATGAAAACACATTAAAATAATTCCCGATTTAAAAATCGTAAAATAATCTCGTGAAACACGTTAAATTAAATTAAAAGGCTCAAAATCAAATATTTAATTAAAAAACATTTCAATAAAAAGCATGTAAAAATCGGGGTGTTACAATTGGACGCAACAAAAATCAATTGAGACATTGCCAAGTCAAGCCTAGCTATTTGTCACGACCAATAAGAGAAAGGATGGCACCCACTGCAATGATGAGACAAGGAAGAAAATGGTATGTTTATTTTCAAGTTTATTACTTTTTAGATTTTAATGGATTTATAAGATGAAGAATGTGTATTTTTTATTATCTATTACAGGCTGAGATGGAGGAACTTTTAACACAGGACACAAGTCCCATTAAAATGGGGTCCGGAAGAACCATGTCTTGGGCTTCAGATGATGTTTATTCTTAAGTTGTGGGCCCAGAACGGCCTGGATATGTGTGCAGTTTGGGATTTGGGCCAACCCCTACAAGGCAAATTTGTCAACATTTACTACCAACTTCTATGGAAGAAGATGGTATATCCAATGAAGAGTTTGATAAAATGCGGAATGAATTAACTGAATTGTAAAACTTAGTAAACATATTCGTGCATGCACATGTGAGCACCCCACATATGTTTAGTTGATATCAATCAACCTTATTTTGGAATTTTTGAACCCTCATTTGAATTTATATTTAGGCTTTAGGATAAAATCAAATAAAGAATGAAGAGGAAGAGAAAGATGGAGAAGAGGGGGATGATGAAGAGGAAGATGAAGAAGAGGAAGAGAAAGATAAGGACGAGAATTAAGGGGATTATAAGTGAAGAATATCAAATTATATTAATATTTTAGTTTAATAATATTTGCAACTTTCCTTAACTGAGATAATATTTATGGTTATGCCATTTATCGGCGTTTGCTCCGTTTTGCTAAGTTGGAATTGGAATGGATTGTAAAAGTTTTGAAGTCAGGCGTTTCCGTTTTTCCATTTTGCTAAAAACTTAAGTATTTTTTTCTTGTATCATTTAAATAAATTTTTTTATTCTTTTTAATTACCAGCGTAAAATTAATCAATGGTCGACGTTTTTTAAATGCCACCAAAGTTATATATTATTACTGGCATAGTAACAATATAAATGCTAGAAAACTACTAATTTACCGACGTAAAATTGATCAATTGTATGCATTTTTTTAAAACAATATAAACGCTAAAAAACTCAATAATTTACCGACGTAAAATTGATCAATAGTTAGCGTTTTGTTAAATGCTGGAAAGCTATATATTATTACCGGTGTAATATTATAAACGTTAAAAAATTACTAATTTACCGACATAAAATTGATCAATTGCAGGCATTTTTTATAATAATATAAATGCCATAAAACTCAATAATTTATCGGCATAAAATTGATCAATAGTCGGCGTTTTGTTAAACATCGAAAAAGCTATATATTATTTCCAGCGTAACAATATAAATACTAGAAAACTCAATAATTTACCGGCGTAAACTTTCAATTTTTTAGCGTTTTTTGAAACGCAGCCAAAGTTATATATTATTATCGGTGTAACAACAAAAACGTCGGAAAACGACTAATTTACTGGCGTATAGTTGATATATTTTCAACAATTTTTTTAACGCCGCCAAAATTATGTATTCTTCCTGGCATAATAATATAATATAAATACCCAAAAATTCAATTATATACCGGCATAAAAATTAAGCATCGGCAATAATATATTTTTTCAGGCGCATAAACAACCTCCTATACTATAAACGCAAGCAATTCTCGCTTTTTTGAGTAATTAACTTCAAGGACCCTTTTTGTTTTTTGTTTCTTTTTTTAAACAAAGATTGATGATCGGTATTCTTTATCAATCAACTCTCATTGGGGATGGGAAGTTGTCCATCTATTTCTAATCCTCAATCAACGTCACAAGTGCTACTAGAGGATTTAGAGGCAGTGGCGGACCCACGTTGTAGTAAGCGGGGCCAAAACTTTTTGAAATCATAAAATACCCCTAAATGTTATACATAATTCTACAAATATAGAAGATGGCCCCTCGAAAAAATTTATAATCTTCATATACTCTTTAAAATTATTTAAAATATACCTTGAAATGTCTCTCTCTATTTTTTTTTTATAGTCCCAAAAATTTGTTTAATTTCTATATATTATCTATTTTCAAGAACGTGGCTTCTCCAAAATTAAAATTAAAACTAAGTTTATGATAAATAATAAACTTATTAGTATGGATCCCAAATTTTTTTATTATATAATATTGGGTTTCTTAATATGGAATCCAAAGTGAAAATACAAGAAAAATTATTTAAGGTCGATGATCTATATGAAAAATAGTTTGTAGTTATGTTTTTATGATTTTTCAATCTCTTTTTAATTTAAATAAGATAAATAATTTTGCAGTCCTAGGATCATGTGCAAACCCTGTCCATTTCTTTTGAAAAAAGTAAATAAATCTATAACCCACATGAAAATAATCATTTTTTTAATGTGGACCTTATTTTTTTTTTCAGATGCAATACGTAGAACTTGTACATCCTAAGACTATATTTAGCGTTACCCTTTATATAAATATGTCACACAGTAGAAAAGTTGCCCCTCACACAATTGCTTGTTCTGCCACTATTTAGAGTCGTCAAATATTTCAGATCTAACCCCGCCCCAGTACCCCCTGATGCGTAGACCTTACACACCGATATATACTAGTATTGCAAGTCGGTCCACCCAATGTTGGCTATTTCTCTATTTTACCCTTTTTTCAAACTTAAGAGGAAAAAGAAGAGAAAGTGGGTGTCTGTATCAATCAATTAGTTTAGAAGATAAACAAAATAGTCTAACTCAATTTACTACAATGTCTAGCTAGCCGCAGCACCACGGGCCGCAAGTGATCAGACTATATCGAAACTACCATAGAAGGTGGCTCCACCTTGATATTTCCAAGAGATCTATAGGTCCTAAATGTGTTTTTTCAGTTTTTTGAAGAAGAGAAATGCAGCCACAATTTTTTTTTTTTTTTTTTATAAAAATAAACTTATAAACTGATGTAGGTTGATGTGCTACTTTAGATTGTAAAATTATTTTTATTATAAAANTTTTTTTTTTTTTTTACAAAAATAAACTTATAAACTGATGTAGGTTGATGTGCTACTTTAGATTGTAAAATTATTTTTATTATAAAATAGTTCTAATGAAGTTACGCTAATTTGTAAATTTATTTTTGTGAGATATTTCTATGTGTGTAACATGACTTCTCTTTGAAGAATTGTGCTAGCTAGCTAGCTATAATAAGATGTATCTTGGGGTTTCCACCTCCCATTCATGTATCCAGTAACCTTAATTTATTAAAATATATTATTTGCCTAATTAAAGAAAAAAAAAAGATTTATCATTAGGCCAGGTGGGAGCTGTACATGACCCACATAATCCACATATACTTAACCCTCAGTCACCCACACGTATTTGAACTACATATTTATTTAAACAAGAAGATACATATAATATACAGCATTGGCTGGCCGCTGGAACTTCCATGCATGGAAGCATAAAAATGCTTGCTTGATTCTTATTGATCTTTGAGGTTGAAGATCATTCGGGATAAGCATTTCTTACCGAACGAAAAAGAATTAACGCCGCTCAAGTCATGACCCTAGCTAGCTAGCTATAGTCTCTCGATTGATCTGCTTTCACAACTTCAAAGACCCACTCCACCCACCACATATACATTTTTCACGCTTTCTTTCCAATCAAGGACGAAATTAAATATTCAATTACCTTCCAAATTCTATTTGTTGCACTAATTAATTGACACATTAGACCAACCAAAAGAATATTGGAAAAGAAATAAAAAGGGAAGATAGGAGAGGGGGTACGGTGGGGGACAACTAGCTATATATATATATATAATATATATAGCTAGTTGTAAATAGTAACATGCAATAATGAACATAACATTCAACAATTAATATGATTTCCCATCTTTTTTGTTTTCTTGATACATGATTAAAGAAGCTTATCTTTCTTCACAATATTTTTTGTGAAGGAGACATAAGCAAAAAGACTTGGAAAAAAAACTAAGAGAAAATGAACAAAACTGGTGATGATGGGAATCTGTATGGATAATATAGATAAAGAGTCTGAAAAGGGAGAGACATAAGCTGCATGCTTATGATTTATATTCGTGAGCACTCCGAGCCACTATATGTATTATTTGGGAGGTCTGAAACGCTTTGGCCCTTTTTGATTGTTCACAAGTCCAAGTTGGAATATTAAAATATGTAATTAATTAATGATAGCTCCGTCGTCTGTAACTAAACCAGAATGACCCAAATGGGTGCAAGGCAAGGATCCTTTTCCCACGCACACACAAAGCACTTCGATATGAGAGCATCATGATCAGCTAGCAAGTTGGCATTGCAGCTTTCCTATCTCTGCGCACACTGATCGACTAGTTGAGGGGGGATCACCTGGAAAAGAAGAAGATGCTGTGGCCACTACTACTCTTCAATGATCAGTACTTCATGCATTAATGCTTATGATGAGCTTATGTGACAATAATAATACATGATATATAGGAAACCTATAATAATGATAATAATGATAAATATATATAATAGAACTACTAATTATATTGTGTTNAAGTTCAATTTCAACAAAATTTAAATTCAAAGAGATGAAAATCTTGAGACCATGAAGAAGGGCTAGTAATTCAGCTTTGTTGTTAGAACCGACTCTAATATGTGAAGCAAAAGCATGGACCAGTTTGCCATGATCATCTCTAATGATACCACCCACACCAGAAGGGTCTGGATTGCCTAGGCTACTGTCATCTATGTTCAATTTGAACCATCAAGTTTGAGGTTTCGTCCAAGCCACTAAACGGCACCCGCGAGCTAAAGGGGTGACTATAGGAATATTTAACCATTAAAGCACCTGCACATCAAAATTAGACAAACTAGAAATTTTTTAAGAGTCACGACATAATAAACCAATCCAGTATTTAATGGAATGCAAAAGATCTGGAAAAAGAACATTAAGACCCTCCATATGCGTTGAACATCTTCTTATCCAGAGTCTCCAACTTATGATCGATATATGTTGTAATGAATCAAGGGATAATTTATCACTTAGATACTTTTAATATATATGGAAATCATTGCGTGTCAAAATGATTTATATTATATATAGCAGGGCTTTATCAATTAGGCACCCTAGACTGATCAGTGCATGATGAAGATTTCTCCAATAATTAAATACAATTACAAGCATTGAAAAATCCATTCATTACACATTGCGTACGTACGTGGAAGCTCATGAGATGCCAAACTTTGACTTTTAAGGAAAACTTATTGGGTTGGAATCTTTTGATTGAATAGTACTTTGGCTTTATTAATCTTCGATTGTCGAGTAACAGATCTGGCGCGCGAGCCTAAGATCGATGCTGCATTCTGAATTGATCCTGATGGTCAAAGGGTAATTTTTTTATTAATTAGATGCCGAATCTTTTGCTAATCTTAGTACTTAAACAAAACAAGCTATAATATATTGATCGATGGCCCTATATATGATTTGAGTGGCGGGCAGTGACTATAATTATTGGTAGTAATTAATATTAATTATTCTGCTCAGCAAAATTTTATATATATATATATATACATATATATTCTATTTCTTGATCGATCGAGTACGTGAACGTTGCGAACTTCGAAGCTTGAACATTGACTAACCCCAACGAACCCATAAAATTAAAAGTAATATCATGTGATTCATGTCATGCATGCAATTTGTTATATTTTATCATTATTTTGCTTTAATTTTCCTTCATATCAATGAAGTAGTGTTTTGCTAAAACAGAATAGCTCAGACGCGCGGCCAGCTAGCAACTTGGACGTATTATATATAATAGCAATAATGTTTTGACTTTAAGATATGTCGCAACTAGCTAGATCTATAAATATAAACGACTGTAGGAGGATCAATTAATATTGTCGTACGTGGAATTGATAATCATGATGGAAACCAAAGAAATATAATATTGTATAATGAGGTACGTACGTATGATCTGATATATGCATGGTCAGTAATGGCCTTTTATTCTTTGCTTCTTTTCTGTTCTGGCTATTTCGTGTATAGACATTTAAAATGCTTTCTTCCTGGAGGACTAGAGCTAGCTAGCTAGGCAGTTGAGTTACAGAAGGAATATGCATGCATGTTTCCTAATTGGATTTTCTAATCATATTCGATCTGCACCCTAGAAACGACGTCATGACAGTCGACTTTCGATCACTAAATTTCTCGCTCGNCAAAATACTCAGCATATCATTGATCTCTTTAACATTTGGGTATTTGAAATTTCAATATTTTTTGTTTGTTACGGCCAATTATTTCATACGAAAATGATTATTTTATATCAAAATAAATATGTTCTCATCACAAATAATTATTTTTATCACAAATAACTCATTACAAATACTTATTTTTCTTATAATATTGTTTAGTTATTTATACACCAACTAGAATACACTTCTGTTATACGCGCTCCTTGCCATATGCTCGAAGTGAAATAAATGTTTGCTTGCCTCTGGATGAGAGATTATATATGCTAAAACAAATCAAAGTACTAACCTTGACATGTCCGCTGCATGCAAGGCCAACCAAGTCCTATCCATTTTAATTTCTTTATTAATTCTCATGCAATACTATACGTATCACTTGGTTATAACTTATGATCGATATATATATTTTTAAAGAGGATGGAACTCCAAATTTATTAATAGCCCTCATTTATAGCAGAGGAAAACAGTGTTAACATAAGACGACCCATGGGATGAACAGATATTCAATGAAGCTGCCCATGTATCAGAACTAAAACTCAAACCAACAAAGTTTAGAATAATCCAAAAGAGGCCAGCAAAAATAACTAGAGAAAGCGTAAGGAAGGTAGCCCAGAAAAATCCATGCGAATAAGGCCTTTCAACTTGTGGGGAGAGTCCCCCAAGCTATTCCATGCAAGATTAAATCCTTCCGCCCCTTGTTTAGCCAATCAGTCTGCCACTTGATTTCCTTCTCTGAAAATGTGTTTTATAGAGCATGTTATGGACGCCCTGATCTCCTTGATTTCCTCCCAAAAATTCTCCAAGTACCACACCCCACATCTTCTTCAGTTCTACCAGGAGACTACAGTTAAAGAATCAAGTTCAATTTCAACAAAATTTAAATTCAAAGAGATGAAAATCTTGAGACCATGAAGAAGGGCTAGTAATTCAGCTTTGTTGTTAGAACCGACTCTAATATGTGAAGCAAAAGCATGGACCAGTTTGCCATGATCATCTCTAATGATACCACCCACACCAGAAGGGTCTGGATTGCCTAGGCTACTGTCATCTATGTTCAATTTGAACCATCAAGTTTGAGGTTTCGTCCAAGCCACTAAACGGCACCCGCGAGCTAAAGGGGTGACTATAGGAATATTTAACCATTAAAGCACCTGCACATCAAAATTAGACAAACTAGAAATTTTTTAAGAGTCACGACATAATAAACCAATCCAGTATTTAATGGAATGCAAAAGATCTGGAAAAAGAACATTAAGACCCTCCATATGCGTTGAACATCTTCTTATCCAGAGTCTCCAACTTATGATCGATATATGTTGTAATGAATCAAGGGATAATTTATCACTTAGATACTTTTAATATATATGGAAATCATTGCGTGTCAAAATGATTTATATTATATATAGCAGGGCTTTATCAATTAGGCACCCTAGACTGATCAGTGCATGATGAAGATTTCTCCAATAATTAAATACAATTACAAGCATTGAAAAATCCATTCATTACACATTGCGTACGTACGTGGAAGCTCATGAGATGCCAAACTTTGACTTTTAAGGAAANTGTATAGACATTTAAAATGCTTTCTTCCTGGAGGACTAGAGCTAGCTAGCTAGGCAGTTGAGTTACAGAAGGAATATGCATGCATGTTTCCTAATTGGATTTTCTAATCATATTCGATCTGCACCCTAGAAACGACGTCATGACAGTCGACTTTCGATCACTAAATTTCTCGCTCGATCGAGTTAAGAAACAGTATGGAAAATAATAAAGATTTAATTTCCAGCGTGTGAGGTCATGGATTTGAAGAAGATGAGAGCCATGCGTCAGATTGTTGCGCAGATGTTGGCCACGAATATTGTCTTTTCTTTATAAAAAAAAAAACAATACAGCAATTATCGTCTCCGATATGGAATCAACGACCCCAGCTATCTATTACCAGCAACTAGTCTGCATGCCTTCGGCTTTCCTTCAAGCCCCCCCAACTTGCAATGCCAACTTGCATACACTGCATGGGCACGCTTTGCTTTATATCGGAAAAATGATATCTATTATTATCGCAATTCAAAACAACAAATGGTACTGGATGCTTGATCACTACCATTCGCTAGCTTTTTCTGGGGAAAGAAAAGTTTGAAAACAGCCAAACCCATCTCTCTGTTTTTCTTTTTCAATTACTTAGGTTTTATATTAATTTCCAGATTATAACGTCGAAGAAACCAAGATCATATAACAGGCCGACAGCTTGCATGGCGAGCGAGTATGTATGCATGCTAAAACGTACGTACGATTAATGTGCCGTATTCGATCGATACTTACAATAAATTATTTGATGTGATTAAATCAAGGCCGAGAAGCGACATAAGGAGAAGCTTCCTTAATAATGTTCAAAAGTGCTTATCAGATATATATATATAGAGAGAGAGAGAGAGAGAGAGAGAGAGAGAGAGAGAGAGAGAGAGAGAGAGAGAGAGTAACCTCTACATGAGTACGTCTTTCTGCGTTTAAAAACAGTTTACAGGTAAAATCATACGTGATTTTATTGTACGTGCATGCATGCACTTCGTGTATATTTATATCTTGTTTATAGATAATGAGTTGATCTCATATCCTATCATATCTTTATTTAAATTATTATAATTTTTTTAAATTTCTAAACAAAATATAATAAACAATTTATATTTTTTAAATTCAAAATAAAAATAATATTCTAACAATATTTTATTTAATTTTTATCTTTCATCTCAGAACTCATATCCAAACCAGTTATCACAACATGCCTCAGTCTGCCTAACTAAATTATGTTCGTCTTATACTTGTAATAATATGGTTACAACCGGCCAGCCGGTTTACGAAAGTAGTACTGCATGGTATATATAGTTTAGAATTTGTATTTGACATTCTTAAATGAATATTTCCAGTCAACAGCTAACAGTGACTCTTCATGTGCAGGCTCAAGCTAGCTGAAGCTAGCTAGCTAGCCCTTGGTTTTGATCAGATAGCTGGCTTATTACTAAAAAAAAGTTGGCTTATAATTAGTCTCATGTCTTGTTAATTTCGCATTAATTAATGATTTAGCTTTTGACCTAATTTTACGAATGCTTTGATTAAAGAGGTCTCTTAAATATCCAATGTGAACTGAGGCGGTACTGCTCAAGATTCCTTACTTACCTTAGATTAATTTCACATGAGATTACTGCTATGTACAACCGATATTCTATAGACTGCACCCCTTTTTCTTTGTTAAAAAATTAGTCAATGGCTTTGGAAAAAGAAAACAAAGAGTACTGAAACTTAATTGTTACTCATGCACATCTAGCTACCAAAATTGAATACGGAAGTAGAAATGGGAGACACAATTACCGAACCAAATTAAATCATGTCACATTGATCCAACAAAATATATATATATATATATGAATTCAATTATTATGCCATTTTATAAATTGCCGCATAAACACATTAATTACAATATTAATTAATTATTGCAACAAAAAAAATCACAATCAAATATGTAGCAGGAGACTTTTACATATCAGTGGAGAATGGATATTGGATGCAAATCAAATCACTCTCTAATTTCTTCCTTCTAAAATCTCATGATATTGGACTGCTAACATGATTTGAAACCGAGACGTGCCACGCTTTTATCTCCCCATCAAGACTGCCACCGAACACAGATACGACACCGTTTGGCTCCCCTTCTTCTGAAACGGCCGCCAGAGACTTCACTGGCTTCTCAAGTCCCTCCAAAACAGCCAAACAACAGTACCTCCCATCAATCCTGCGTTGCCACATCCTGACCGTACGATCTGTTGACCCACTGAACAACGTATCAGAGACGTTGATCAGGCAAAGTATTGCCTTGCCGTGCCCTCTCAACGCCCCCGTCACCACCATGTGATTCGCGCTGTCCTCTCTTTCCCAAACCAGTATCGAACGGTCGCATGCACCCGAAAACAGCACCGATCCGTCGCCGTTTAAGGCCAAAGCATTCACTGCCGATTTGTGCTTCTCCAGCGTCGTTATCAACGCGTGCCGCTTCTCTCCAAATGGTTTGGCCCAAACCCGGATCCGCCTGTCAGCTGATCCCGTGTAAACGGTTCCGTCGACGGATACTGCCACCGCGTTGATGGCGTCTTCGTGAGCTTTAACTGACTCTATGCAACGGAGATCAGAAGCCCGCCATATCTTCAAGCTCTTGTCCCACGAGACCGAATAGATCAAACCATTGTTAACGGCGAGGCCCGTGACGGCGTCCGCGTGCTCGATCCAGAGCCGTTTCTTGTGACGACGAACGGTGACGTAGTTCTTAGGAAGTACGGAACGTCTTAAGCGATCATTAAAGGTAGGGAGAGTAGCTAACAGTTTGTGCGATTTGGTGGCCAGCGTATGCCAGACTCGGATCTTACAGTCCTGGTGAGTAGTGAAGACTTTGCCATCGCAGAAAGTAACGGCCTTGACGGAGCCGGAGGAGGGATCCTGACCATTGAATGCATCGAGGTGCGCGGAGGTGGTGCTGTCGTAGACGTTGATTTCGTGGGAGGAGCAGGCATAGAGGAGATTACCATGGACGGCGAGGCAGGTAATAGGGAGGGATGGACTGGGTTTAATGGAGGAGACGGAAAGGTAAGAGACGGAGGTGCTTAGGCTTTCAGGGGAGATTGTCTGGAGGGAAGGGACAGAGGGAAGGGTTTGGAGGGAGAGATGACTTTGGAGACTGCTGGTAATTGAGGTGCTAGAGTTTGATGATGAAGCGGCGCTACTAGGAATCTCGGAGGAGGAGGAGGTGGTCGTATCGGAAGCTAAGAGATTCGGGGATGGTGTTCGGTTTTTGGGGAATGGGATGGTGGAGTCGTCTGCGGTGGTGATACAGGTGGAGGAGGAACAGGTTGATAGCCATGGTCGGAGCCTCATGCCTTCTGGGCTCACAGAGAGTAGAAAGCAAGCTAAAAGGAAACTTGCGTGAGGGTATATATAGGAGGAAGGGTGCAAACGTCGGTGAATGAAGAGGAGGTAGGCGATGGATCCGAGGCAGTGAAGGGCCAAATGAGGATATATATGTATATATGTTGTCGGCTCCTGTCGTTCAAGTTGCTGGCAGGGCGGGGGCCTGCAAAAGAAAATTATATATACATTTATTTTTAAATTTGCAGACAATATGTGAATCTTGAAAATCTTGTCAAGAACATCTAAAAGCACTCCAAATTATTATTTTATAATATCCTATAAAATATATTAATAAAATCTTTTATTTATTTATTTTACATATAGACTTTTATAATATGTCATTCATCAACTTATCTATTTTTTCTATTTTTATTTATTTCAAATATTATATTCTCTATGCATCATATATTTCAAATACTTCTCAATACATATATTTTGATATTTGCAATATTTTTATTTATTTATAATGTAATACTTTAAATTACTTTAAAATAAGGATAAAAAAATACTCGTCTTTATTATTAATAATATCAAAATTTTTGCATGCATAAAAGTTGAAGGGACTATAAACAAAATGCTAGAGAGTAGATGAGAGATAAGAGAGTGGAGCCTGTACGTGCAAAAGTGATAAAAGGGTTAAAATGAAAATAAGATTAAAAGGAAAGAGGATGAAATAGAGAGAAATAATAAAAAAATTATTTATAGGAATGAACAGTAACCTCTACATGTAGACGATTATCTGTAGCTGAATGTAAAATTAGGTGATCCAATGAAAGGGTCTTTTACTCATCTTTCTTTATATTTTAAAGAAAAGTGTATTTTACAAGAACCATTAGGAGTGCTCTTAAATCTTGACTTAGGCTTAGTTTAGATACACAAAATCATCTCATCTCATTTTATTATTACAACTTTCTCAAACTCTCGTACAAAATATAATAAACAATTCAATTTTTTTAAATCTTAAAATAAAAATAATATTAAAAAATAATATTATAATATTTTATTTAATTTTTAACAAAATATCTCATCTCATATGAACTGCATAACCAAACGAGGCCTTAGATCACAATTTTAAGATAAAAATAGATTTAAGCAAATAAAAAGTCACTCGTAGGAAGTTAAAGAGACGATAATAAAGGTGAATAAAGGATGGAAGTTAGCAAGAAGTGCAAGAGACTGCTAATGTAGTGATGATAATAGATAGAATTAGATGGGAAGTACAAAAGATAGGATGTGCAATAGACAAGTAATAAAGCGATACTAAAAGTGTAAATATGTTTGTATTCTAATTGGGGAGTAATAAAATAATTAAACAAACAAATTTATAATAGACAAATGTCTTGGTGAAGCAATCTTGTACGAAGATGGTGTTTTAACTTATATATATTGTAGTAAATATGATATTATAAGTAAGAACCATTAATAAAATTAGATATATTGTATTAATTTATAAAAATATACTAATGGAGCCTCTCTCGCCCTCTTCCTTTTCTTTCTAGAGCGCCCCCTCCAAAAAGTCAAATCAGAGTAGGGTTGGAGCTTCGGCCCTTCCTCCTCTCTCTTTTCTCTAGTTTTTCTTTTTTATTTTTTCTGATTTTATTAGTTTTTCATTCAAAGTAGGGCGAAATTCCCCTACCACCATGCGCCCTACTGTAAGATTTCCAAGGCACCGATCATTCAAACAGGTAAAGAATTTCGTCAAACGGAGAGGCACGTGAATCACACGCGCGATCCAAAATGTGTGCGTGTCATTCATGCGCCGTCGTAAGGGGAGCTCTATCACTACCATGCATGACATTTATGATATCAGGGCCACCGGTTTCTTCAGACTCGACTGTCTGCTGTACTTTCAAGATGGCCCATGTCCCTCACGCACCATCAAAATCCCTGTATTTGTTTTTTTTTTTCTTTTTCTCTAAAGTTTAAAATGCGGATCTATAACTTTTCAAGCTGTATTTCGTTATTTTTTCATATATTATTTACGTTTTTCGTTATTTCTTTTGTTTTAGGTTAATAATAAAAAGAAATAATCTATTTTTCCTTGTAATCTACAATGTTGGTGGAGTCCCAAGTACCGTGAATAGTTGTTTTGTAATTTAAATGTTTCTTTATATATATTAGTCACAACTATAATTTTACTTTTATGAATAAATAAAATCTATTTATATATATATAATATACACTAATGATAATATCCTATATATATTTGTTTTCAGCGGCAATTTATTTGCAGCCAATTGACAGACTGACGGTAGAGATCAGGATGGCCGGATAGTGGGTAATGACTAATGACTAGCTAGCTAGCGAGACCGCGTTATCGACCAATAGGGCAACAGATGGAAAGATTGGTGGGTTTCTCAGAAGAATGAAATGGGACCCACATATTATAATTTATATGCCCTATGCTGCATGGTGCGGGTTGGCATCCTGAAATATGATCTCTCCTGTTGAAAGTTTCATCGATCGTGAATGCTAGCTCACTGTCTGTCATACGAGTAATTCTACTTATAATTATAAAGTAGATAAATGTCATATAATTATTTTTAAAAAGAGTATAATTTATTATAAAAAATTAATTTTTTTTTATGTTGATTCTATATTTTATTTTATTTTATTTTAACTAATTATACGATAGTTATACAATTTACAATTATAAATATCTTTTCTCTGAGCCTATATGCGTACATCCCTATCCAAGATCAACTACCTTGTCTCTTTGAGACCATCGTTCCAAAATCTAGCTCTTTAGACTTTAGGTGTGTCGTGGACCCATCTATCATCTTTTTTACCATTAATGTTTTGACGCTGTTCAGCTTAGCTGGACACTTTCTCTTAATTAAGGAATTATATATAATATCATGTAAATTAAGTAAAATAATGTATACAAATCTAATTAGATTGACTCAACAGAAAAAGCGAAAAAAAAAGTAAAATATAATTCCACTGATCCTATTTTTTTTTTTTCTAACAACAATAAGATTTAGGTTAGGTTTGGAAGTTTTTTCAAATACAAAATTTTCATCTCATTATTATAATTTTTTTAAATTTTCACATAAAATATAATAAACAATTCAATTTTTTCAAATTTCAATTCAATTTTTTTAAATTTCAAAACAATAATAATATTAAAAAATAATATTTTATTCAATTTTTAACTTTCATCTCAAACTAAAAATTCTCATCTCAACATCAAAACCTAACCATACTCTCTTTTACGTACTTTTTTGTGCACTCTACTAATATGATTGCCTGTATCATTTTTTTAATAGAAAATAACTCTTTTGACCAATCACATCAGTAGAGTATGTAAAGAGTACTATACAAAAGTGACTGTCTTTAGCAGAACTTTTTTTTAAAAAAAGGTTAGACTTGAACATTCTAAACTTGTATTGAACATTACTCTTCAATTCATCTTAAAAAACATTACTCTTTAATTAATGTACTTATATATATATATGTATGTGTGTGAAAAATGATTTATACAAACTTAATATATATGTGCAATCCCGTATTAATCCTACGAAAAAGTGAGGTCCACGTAAAAAAAAAAAAAAAACTATTTTAAGGCACGTCTTATTTTTTCGAAGGAAATATATGAAACTTATACAACTCAAGATTGCATCTTGCATTAAGAGATAGATCAAAGAGAGTTTGCACAAGGATAATAAACAAGGGACAATTTGCACCATGCATGCATAAGCTACCAAATGGCACGACACAGAGAAACCCAACCATGACTCAATTCACTCAACCATGACTTTCATTATATATACAATAGAGACATTAAAATGATGGTTTTGCCATATGAAAAACTGATAAACTTACAATTTTTTCAACTATGTTTTAACTTAATTTCAAATAGAAAGTAATTATGTAAAATTAAAATTAATTCCACCACAAATTATATGTGCATGGCTTAAAGCAATATTTTGTTTCTCCATATATAAGTTCATGATATATAACTACGAATTCCACCACAAATTTACCTGTGGAGAGAAAAGAAGATTAAGGAATATATATATAAGACGCATGATCATATCCTTAAACTCAGTTGAAGTTGATATCAAATTTTTAAAATGCATTTTTTGTTTTGTTTTTGTTTTTATCAAGCTTACGTTTGGGCGTTCGTCATGAAGAATTAACTAGCTAGATGTCTCGACGTTTTTACCTTAATTGGACGGAATTCATATCAGCTTCTTAATTGCTATTATTTTATAGAGAAACAACCAACAAAAGTAATATTATATATCACTTCTCGTCGATCCGCGTGTCATTCTAATATATATATATATATATATTTATATATATATATATATATGCAACTTGCATGCATGCAAGGAATTAAAATATATTTTTGTAATATAATGCCAGCCTTAATTAGGCGTTTCTTGTAGATAGGCTGATGGAAGTTTCATGGTTCGACGGCAGGGGGCAGTTCCAAGAAAATAAAATAAAACGTACATCAAGAGGAAATTAGGACATGCAACGATGCAGAAAGCCCGTGCTTACAAAACCAAGATTCATTTGCTTGGACTTACGCGCACATCTTATATATGCTTTGAAGTGTGATAGTAAATTACGTCGTAAAACCCTCGTTTATGTGGATCATTAATATTTATAGAGTAATTTCTTGGAAGAATTTGATAATTAATTATAGAGAAATGCTAGCTTTAGCTAGAGTTTGATCTGATCTCACCCTCTCGATCTCTATGATCTCCCTTAGCTTATCATAGATAACAAAGTAGTATTTCGTTAATCGTTCTAAGAAGATTCCTTTCTTGGCGACAAGCACAGATTTAGCATAAACTGACAAACTTTAGGCTAAAAGAAGAATCGACATGAATTAGGATACCAACAGGAGAAGTGAACATGCAACTGTTGACAAACCACCGCACATTGAGGCTTAAGTTGTTCAAAACAAAAGGATAAATACAACTGTAACCATTTGCATTTTTATAGATTTTTGTTTTTTTAATCAGTTTTGCTAGCGGTACAACCGAGATGTGCAAGCGGGAGATAATCAGGCTATATGTGAGAGAATAAAAAATAAATAAAAAGGACAAAAGCAGACCTTTCTCTCTCTCTCTCTCTCTCTCTCTCTCTCTCTCTCTCTCTCTCTCTCTCTCTCTTTCTTCTTCCGTTTCTTCTTTTCTCGTCTTTCTCTTTTTTTCTTGTTTATTTTATGGGATATAGCTTTCTTCAATTATTTTGTCTAGGCTAATGTTTTTTGTCCAGGATTTTGAATAGATCCATCTGTTGGATAAGTTTTTTTTTTTTTCATTCTTCATATAGTAGCCCATTATCCATTACTTCTTTTATCTCAAGCAACTCTCTCTCTCTCTCTCTCTCTCTGCTTTTTCTCTCAGAGTTTCAGTTGTTATGCCATGGGAGCAAATTAAAGATGGGTGCAACTGTGCATCTGCCTTTGTGGGTGGCTCTTCATGAGTTGCCTTATAAGCCTTGTTCTTCAGATCCTTTTCATTGTGCTCGTCATCGTGGCCCTCGTCGGCTTCATCTTCTGGTTCATCTTCCGCCCCAATGAGATCAAGTTAAGTGTCATCGACGCCTCGCTAATCCCCCAGTTCAACTTCACAGCCAACGACAACACTCTCCACTACTTCCGATTTTTTTAATGTATTTTCATGATATTGCATGGCGCATAATTTTTTTTTTCAAAGATGGCGGCCCTACAAGGAATTTACTCAGCTTAGGCACTGTCTTTTGTTGATTTTTTGATTCGTGAATGTTCAGGAGAAAGCCAACTAGACGATGGATGTTATGAGGGAGAAGGCTGCCAAAGCGGTAAAGGAGAAGACCCATGAAACGGCTGAAGCTGCCAAAGACAAATAAACACTTAGAATTGATTAGAAAAAGAGAGGGAAGATTACAACCGACATGAAAGATAGAGAGAGAGGGAACAAAATGGAGAGAGGGAGGGAAAAAAATTATTAAATGGCCGGTTGCGCGCCATTTGCACCAGGCAATTGCAACAAGCATTTTTCTTTTTTAATTGCGTTATGTTTGGTTTCTAGCCGGTGACTGAAAGGTGCTGGAGGGCCTATAATAGTAGAGAAGCCGATTCTAAATAAACAAGCCCAAGTATGAAAGGAGCCCAATATGAAGGGGCCCTTGGTCAAACAAAAGAGCTGAAGTATCAAGAGCCCGGCCAAGTCAAACATATGCATATAACCACTTGCGGGAAAATATGGATCCCATACAGATACGTGACCAGTTCAGCCGCGGGATTACACCCAAAAAGTCTAGCTTCACACCTCGATAAATTCTGCATCAGATAAATGTTATAACAAGATTATATATATACCAGGTAACTCTCAGTAGATTCTGATTTTTCTTTATTGATTAAATCATTTCGAAACTCTAACTGACTTAAGCATCGGAGTGTTCCCAAGCGAACCAGGCCGACTTCACTTTGATCCATGCGCAGGTTGACTGAGCAAATTGGAAGTGGGACATATCCTCTACATTAGCGCCGTCTGTGGGATTCGCTGTACTCTCTTTACGTGGTTCTCACATGCCGACTGTAACCCGTTCAATAGTAAGCCGAGTAATGGATCCATCTGTCGAAACACAACTGGCAGTAGTAGAGGAAAAGTTGAAGCAAGCATTGGAAGCAATGAAGGTCTTGAACAAGCAGAATGACGACCTACGGTGTAGGTATGTTGAATCTAGCAATACCGTCGTACCCGCCTATAGTGAACAAGGAGAAGGAGAAGAACCATCTAATATGGAGTCGAACCTGGGATGAAAGGAGAAAGATTAGATGCACGACGAATTGAAAGAGCTGGCAGAGAAGTATGAAGAAATGGCGAAGAGGATAGGAGGATCTTCTTCGGTTGAATGTCTGCTCGGTAAAACAGATTTGTCGTATAGAGAACGAATTATGGCTATGCCTCTCTCGCCAAAATTCAAAGTGCCCCAGGTAGACCTGTACGATGGATCCAAAGATCCAGTGGACCATCTGGAGAACTTTAAAGCCCATATTACACTCCACGGTTTGCTCGGCAAGATAGCATGCCAAGCTTTTCCGTTGACTCTAAAAGGGACGGCAAGAGGATGGTTCGGAACTCTCCAGCCAAGATCGATAGACAGTTTCGAAGAACTGGCTAAGTAGTTCTTAACTCAGTTCATGCCCAGCAGAAGGCGCAGGCGTCCAGCCGCCTACCTGCTAACTGTTAAACAAGGAAAAGATGAAGACCTGAAGACCTATCTTACGCGTTTCAACAAAGAACGTATAACGACGAACGACCAAGATGAGAAGATCACCCTTGCCGCCCTCCTAGGCGGGATATGGCCTCAGAGTCCTTTTATGGCAAAACTCGCTAGGAGAACCTCTTCCACTCTCAGGAACTTCATGGACAAAGTGGATGACTTTGTCAATGGAGAGGATACACTGCAAGCTTTGGTAAATCCAAGAAAGGCGAGTAGCAAGCCAGAAAGAAGGGGCGGCCAGATTGATAAGAAAGCTGGTGTGAGTCGACAGGAGAGACGGCAAGAGAAGAGGCTAGATTACAATCCCAGGCTTATACATAATAACCTAAATGTACGAGAAGATGAAAAAGAAAGAGAGGAACGTCGTCAGCCCAAAACGAGTGGGCGTTACTGCAAATACCACCAAACTGGGTCCCATTGGACCGAAGACTGCACGACCATGAAAAAGAGAGTGGCACAGATGACAAGAACAGGGGAGTTAGAGCGGATGATTGCAGAACGTTCAAAGCCAAGAAGACACTAGGAAGCTAGGCGGTAAACCAGAAGGAGTAGGAGTCCTGAGCGACAGCACCGAGTGCCTAGCTGCCAAAATAATGGGAACAGGGCGCCCCCGAGGGGCGAAAGGGACAGGCCGCCCATAGGAGAAATTCGAACCATTGCAGGAGGATTTGTAGGAGGCGGCGCGTCCACATCCAGCCTAAAGGCATATGCGCGAAAGGCCAAATACGAAGAGATTTATGTGGCAGACAGAGCCACCAAGCAACCGAGGCTAGGTATTGACAGAATGGTGATTTCTTTTGGGGAGGTAAATTGAGAAGGGATATTATACCCATATGACGATGCGTTGGTAATCACTCTCGTGATAGCCAACTACACGACCAGGTGGGTACTAATTGATAACAGAAGTTCAGCTGATATACTATTCTGGGAAGCTTTTGTAAAGATGGGAATCGATGTCAGTAGACTGAGACCTTCTCCAACATCGTTGAAAGGTTTCTCTGGAGACACCATCCTGCCCGTAGGCATTATTACCCTCCCGGTGACCACCAGATCTGGGGCACGAACGGCAACTACCATGACCGATTTCTTGATAGTGAAAGCACCCTCTTCCAACAATGCTATACTTGGGAGACCAACACTTAACCAACTCCGGGCGGTGACTTCCACATATCACCTCAAGATGAAGTTCCCAACCGACAATGGGGTAGGGGAGTCACAAGGCGAACAGGCTCTAGCACGAGAGTGTTATATGCAGGAGTTCAAGAAAGGTCGTGATGAGGTGTATATAGTAGCAGAACGGGACGAGGAACTTGCCCCCCTTTTCCTCCCTCACTGGCGGCAACCCTACTAGAGTATGTGGAAGTCAGGGACGAGCAGAGCCAACAGTATGTTAAGGTCAACGAGCCATTAGAGCTCGTAGCGTTACACCTCGACCGCCCTGGGTCTATAACACGCATTGGGACCAATGTGCCACTGGCGGATAGAGAGGCATTGAAGCTATTGTTGGTCGAGTATAGAGATGTCTTCGCATGGAGCCACGAAGAAATGCCAGGTATAGATAACGAAGTCATTGAACACCTTTTGGGTGTGGACACCGCACACAAAGCCGTACGCCAGAAAAGAAGGTCATTCAGTGTAGAGAAGTATGCAGTCATTAAAGAAGAAGTAGAAAAGTTACTTGCCGCCGGATTCATCAAGGAGTCTCACTACCCGAAATGGTTATCCAATGTGGTCATGTGAAAAAAGGGAATGGAAGATGGAGAATATGCGTGGATTTTATTGATCTGAACAAAGCATGCCCCAAAGACAGTTTCTCCCTGCCACGCATTGATGTAATCGTGGATGCAACAACAGGACACCGCATGTTAAGTTTTATGGATGCCTACTTAGGTTATAACCAAATATGGATGTACCCGGCAGAAGAGGAGAAAACCTCATTCATAACAGACCGAAGGTTGTATTGCTACCAAGTTATGCCATTTGGTTTGAAGAATGCAGGAGCAACATATTAAAGGCTGGTGAATCAGATGTTTAAGGAGCAGATTGGGAAATCCATGGAAGTCTACGTAGACGACCTTTTAGTGAAGAGTAAAGAGTCCACCCAACACTTGGGCGACTTAAGGACTGCGTTCGAAATTCTACGCCGTTACAGGATGAGACTGAACCCTGCGAAGTGTGCTTTCGGGGTAGAGTCGGGGAGGTTTTTGGGTTACATTGTATCTAAAAGAGGAATCGAGGTCTCTCCAGAAAAGATAGCTGCCATACTCAACATGAAACCACCCAAGAACCTAAACGGAACCTAGCAGTTGGCAGGCAGGGTAGCCGCCCTACGGAGATTCATCGCTTGATCAACAGACATGTGCCTTCCTTTCTTCCAGGTACTGCGGAAGCCGCACCCCTGTAACAAGAATACAATGAGGCGTTCGAGAAGTTGAAATACACTTGGCCAGCCCGCCACTTTTGAGACAACCATAGAAAGGCGATGTGCTTCACGTCTACCTAGCGGTTTCCCCAAACGCTGTGTCCGCCATCCTAGTAAATGAGGAAGGTACAACTCAGCATCCAGTGTACTACACTAGTCGGGCCCTCAGGGGAGCTGAGGTAAGATACCCAAAGATCGAGTTACTAGCCTTTGCCCTGGTGACGGCAGCTAGAAAACTCCGCCCGTATTTCCAAGCCCACACTATAAAGATACTTACGGAGGTCCTACTAGCAAAAAATTTAAAGAAACCGGACAGTTCGGGAAGATTGATTGGGTGGTCAATAGAACTAAGTGAGTTTGACCTAAAGTACGAACCAGGAAGGGCAGTTAAAGGACAAGCTCTAGCCGACTTTATAGCAGAATTCTCAAGATTCCCTCAGGAAGACACAGTAGTCCCAGAAGGAAAACCATTGATACTTTACGTCGACGATTAGTTCTGCAAGGAGGGCGGGGGCCTGGGGATACATTTGGTCCCGATGGTAGGAAGCTACACCATATGGCAACCCTGACTTTCAAAGTAACAAACAACGAAGCAGAATATGAAGCACTCGTAGAAGGGCTTTTCCTAGCCGCCAAGATAGGGGCAACCGAGATAGAGGTCAAGTCAGATTCTCAAGTAGTTGTAAATCAAGTATTAGGCTTGTATGCAACGACATGAGAGAAATTGAAGAAGTATCTGGAGCGTGTGTGGGAAGCACGAGACATCTTCTCGTATTTCAGTATAATTCAGATCCCAAGGGCAGAAAATGAAATGGTGGACAGATTGGCCAGGGTGGCATCAGGCATGGAAGAAGCACCTCTTCCATGGCAAGTAGAACACAGAGTCATTGAAATCCCAGCCATCGGGGTGGAAGTAGGCATTCTGAGTATCAGAATCCCTGAATGGGCGAGCGAAGTGGTTAGGTATCTGGATGAGGGAAAGCTACCAGAGACGAAGGAAGAGGCGAGAAGAGTAAAGAGAAAGGCGGCAAGGTTCCTACTCATTGACGGAGTCCTTTATAAAAGGGGCTTCTCCGCCCCATTACTGCGATGCATTTCCACCCAAGAAGCTCAATATGTCTTGGCAGAAATACATTAAGGAATATGTGGAAACAATTCAAGTGGAAAGACTTTGGCAAGGAAGGCGATAAGGGCAGGATACTACTGGCCCAACGCATTGAGGGATGCTCAAGCATTCAGCAGAAAGTGCGCGAATGCCAGGCGCATGCACCAATACAGCACGCCCCTCTAGAAGGGCTAACATCCATGACCGCGCCTTGGCCCTTTGCCCTATGGGGCATAGACCTGGTTGGGCCTTTCCCACTAGGAAGAGGCGGGGTAAACTTCATGATTGTAGCTGTTGATTATTTCACAAAGTGGGTCGAGGCAGAGCCACTGGCGTCCATAACAAGTAGGACCGTGACAAAGTTTCTATGGAAAAATATTATTGCAGGTTTAGGATCCCTCAAAGCATAGTAACAGACAACGGGTGTCAGTTTGACTCAGACCATTTCAGAGAGTGGTGTACGGAGTTGAAGATCAAAGTGAAGTACTCCTCACTAGGTCACCCCCAAGCGAACGGATAGGCGGAAGCTACAAACAAGGTGTTGCTCTCAATCCTAAAGAAGAAAGTCGCAGAGAAAAAGAGAGAGTGGGCGGAGGAGTTGCCCAGAGTTCTCTGGGCATACAGAACATCGGCTAAGACTCCAACAGGGGAATCCCCATTCACACTGGCGTATGGTTGCGAAGCAGTAGCTCCAGTCAAGATAGGGCTCCCTACTTATAGGACGACCTATTTCTCGGCCGCCCAGAACAATAAAAAAATAGAAGAATATCTCGACTTGGTAGAGGAAGAGAGGGAGATGGCAGAAGCAAGGATGGTACAAGAAAAGGCCAAAGTCAAACAGTATTTCAACAAAAGAGTAAGGTCCATGACTTTCAAAGTGGGGGACCTGGTCTTAAGGAAAAGTGGGGTGACCACCCAGGGTGAAGGAAAGATGGGGCCTCGGTGAGAAGGACCCTACTTGGTAATAGCCAACAACAGGTCAGGATCAAACCGACTAAAGGACAGCCAGGGCAAGGAACTACCCCATCCATGGAACGTACAGCACTTGAAGAAATTCTATCAATAGATTTGCAGTATTTTTACTTCTGTTAAATTCCATGTTTTCTATACTTGAGTTATTGCGTTTATGCTTGTCAATGCAAGGATATTTTGATCGCCCTTTTGTCGTTCATAATTTTTTGTGTCTCCTTTTGATGATAAGCACTCAGCAGAAGGAAAACATCACGCCAAGCAAGTAAAAAAAGGGCGTGTAGGTCTTCAGACCATGCCATCCCTTAAACACCAAAGACAAGCCATAGCAGCTTGTGGTGCCAAGTAAGAAAGGGCGCGTAGGTCCTCAGACCACGCCATCCCTTAAACACCAAAGACAAGTCATAGCAGCTTGTGGTGCCAAGTAAGAAAAGGGCGCGTAGGTCCTCAAACCACGCCATCCCTTAAACACCAAAGACAAGCCATAGAAGCTTGTGGTGCCAAGTAGAAAAAAATAAAAAAAATAAAAAAAAGGGGGGCGCGTAGATCCTCAGACCACGCCATCCCTTAAACGCCAAAGGCAAAACTTGGCAACTTATGGTGCCAAGTAAAGAGGGGCGCGACGTACAAATTCCCAAACAGCCAAAAGCAAAGACGAAAGTGATCCTAATAAAATAACAAGTTCAATGTACACGGAAAAGTACTTGACAAATGCATTACATTACGAGTCTTGGTCCAATATCAAAAAGAAAAAAAGAAGGGTATACATCAAAGAAAGAATGAATACAAAGAAAAATAGAAAGGGGCAGAGGGGCTACGGAGTGTCATCAGGTGGCGGCAAGGGAGGAGTTCCACCCAAATCTATTAGCCTGACGAAGACTATTCTCCTCAAGAAAAAATAACTCCCGGTCCAAATTCACAAGGTCCATGGACGGGTTAATCAAGAGGAGGGATCTGAGCCTTAGAGTGCCAGCGCCATAGCCGTAACCAAAGGCACGGTTTCTGGTATTAGGTACACAAGCCAACTGGTTGTGCAAGCGCTCAATTTCAACCCGAGCTTCAGCAAGCTCTTTTCTTTTCCTGGACAGGCGTTTGTCCCAGGCCTCTGCTTGTAGCATGGCTTTCCTAAGCTCTTCATCCACGTCCTTACGATCTTCTTTGTACTTGCTATGGTGCTCCTCAAGCTCTTGGAAACTCCCTTGCACCATAGAGAGGTTAAGGACAGTAAGACGAGCCTTCTCCGTTGCAGCTGCAAGCTGGTGAGACAACTCCTGAACCTGCTCTTACAAACAGCTCAACTCTTGGTGAGCTGAGTCCCAGTCCTGGTTGGCGGCAAGAAGTTCAGACTTGACAGCGGATACCTCAGCTTCAGACTTTTGTCGAACTTTGGAAAGTTGAGACCTCGCCAAATCCCTCTCAGATCGAAGAAACTGCAGGGCGTGAGCATCTCGGTCCTTTGCCACTAGAGCAAGGCGATCGGATTCGCGAAGTCGGTGAAGTTCTTCCTCCCGAATCTCTAAGTCTCCTTGAAGCGAGTGAGAATGACCTTCTGACTGCTCCAATTGTGTCTCGAGCTCCTTCACTCTCTCCGACAGGGCGACAAGCTTAGCCCTGTCCGCCTACCATTCCTTGACGGAAAGCTCTGTAGCTTCACACATCTTCTGCTGCTCAAGGATTTCTTCTTCTAGGTGGGCCCAATCCGCCACAATCCATGCCACCAGGTCGTTGATCCCCTGTAAGGGAAATGAGATCGCCAAGGTTAAAACTAATAACAAAAAAAAGAGAAAAGAAAAACACGCTAAGTAGTACCTTCAAAAACCAATCGTTTAAGTGATTGGCCATATGAGCAACAACTTCAGTCTGGGTGTTGGCAGAAGAAGAGGAGACCTCACCACTGACGGCATGGCCAAACTCAACCAAGGAGACCATTGCGAGTCCTAAGTTTAAGTCCGCCCCTTTCTCAAACGGGCTCTCAAGACAAATAAATGGGATGGGAGGCTGGGGGCGAGCTGGATCCTCTTTGATCAAGTGAACCTCTCTCTGCGGAAGGTCGCCCTCTTCTTTTTCTTGGAAAGAGTCCGTCCTTTCCTCATGAGATGGGGAAAAATGTGAAGGGATGGAAGGTCCCTCGCCACTCCCAGCTGGCATAGGAGCGCTTCCCCCAGATATAGTGGCGGGCGGGGTCTCAGGAGGAACTTGAGCAACCTCCGTCTTGGCACGAGCAGCTTCACGGCGGGAAGGCATCAGCTCGACAGCGCCGATCCGTTCTACCCCTCGGGCGTCCAAATCCTCGTCAACCTTTGGGCCTGTAATGCCATTAAGGTTCAGGGCGACAACTACTTCGGCATCCAACTCACCCCCCCCCACTCGGCTTTCCACCACAGGGAACTCAGAAATGGGAGTGGTTGACAGTGGATGTGCCGGAGAGGGGGGATTGGCTAGAAAAGTGGTGGCCAGATAAAAAAGGGCTATACTGGCCAAGCTCTTAGCATCTAACAAACCAAGAGGCCGCGGCTTCGCAGGAGAGTCGAGGGGTGATGGATGGGTGGCAGTAATTGACGGGGAGGGTTGTTGAGCTTGGACGCCCCTCGAACCCACAACAATGTCCTGTTGCTGCTGAATGTGCATGTGCACCTCGGCGCCCACAGCAGTTTCCTCCTGCTACCGAATGGACGATTGCACCTGAGCGCCCTCCAGTGGCGCCGTAGCTCCTGGGAATGTGGGCGTTTGAACCATGACGCCCTCCGAAGTTGTCATGGTTTTCTTTCGCAGGGGTGACGAACAAGGGGAACCTTTAGGACGAGCCATTTTTTGGCTCGCGCTATCATTCCTCTTTTTACTCCTTACCTCTCTTCTTTCCTCACCACTTTTCTTCTCGGACTTTTAACCCCTTCTTGCTCAGGGCGGCCATCTTCCTTCTGTCTAATAGAGGGTTTTGTCTTTTTAGAGGGTTTCTTGATAGAAGAAGGAATTAAGTCCGAAACCATAAACTGACACCCTTGAGCCTAGGAAAGGTCGGGAATCACCAAGAAGCGGTCTATGTTCTCAGGCATCAACAAGAGATCAGTCCACACTTCACCTTCATGGGCTTCCGCCGAGGAATGAACAATCTCAATAAGGGACAGTTCCTGACGTGATAAAGGCGGCATGGTCGCCCACACAGTCTTGTCATAAGGAACAGGGTGCCAGATCGCCCTAACAGGAAAATCTCAATTAAGGGCCTCCTAGGCAGGAAAATCCCAGCTCGTACCAGTGATGAAGAAAAACTTGGTATTCCAAACTTTGGCGTTGGAATGATGGCCTTCAAAACGAGCCAAAGAAGGCCCCTTATCCTTCTTACGGAAACTAGTAATGTTATTCTTGGTAGACCGCACGGTATAAAAGGTCAAAAACTCCCGAGCAGTTAATTTGGGGTAAATGTCTCCAAGAGGCTCTAGGACCATGCAATAAACAATGCAGATGCAAAGATAGGTCCTAAAAGAGTGAGGATGGAGTTGGGCGGGGGCCAACTCCAGTAAGTCCAAAATGTCACGAAGAGGACGGCAGAAGGGAAGCCTCAAACCATGAGAAAACATGACGGTGGACAAAGCAGTCTTGCCTGCGTAGCCCTAGTTATCATAGCACCCACTTGAGAGAATCAATATATTTGCATTTTCAGGAATGCCAAGCTCCTCCCAAAGCCCAGGAAAATTTTTCTCCCGAAGAGCAGAATGCCATCCATGACCTTAAAAAACAGTACCCACTGGAACAAAGAAAGGTGGGTTGGAGGAATCGCCTTGGTCAACCATTGATGTTAAAAGAGAAAAGAAGAAAGAAAGTAAGGAAAACGGGGCAAGAAAAGTGCAAGAGCAAGAAAGGAAGCATGGACGGGAAATGTAGCAAGAAGAACAAACGAAGGGAAGAAATAAAGAAAAGAAGAAAGAAGTATTTAAAGGAGAACAGATGCAGGATGCCAATAGTCATGGGCATCATGACCTGACATTAAAGGCAGAACAACCCTCGCATGGAAACCTTCTCCATTCTCGCCATGTCAGCAAGAACCGTAGGAGTTTCCTTTTTAGAAAAAAAAAAGAAAGAAGAGAGAGGGAAACGATGCAAGAATATGAAAGGTCGGCTGTAACTCAACTGTATATGTACGGGGTGGGCCTGTCCTAACAATCGATAGCCATTCTACGCGCCGAGTACACCGCACAAGCCCATAATCGAGGGCCCATAGCAAGAATCGCAAATTACATGTAAAGACATAACATTGACAGACATTTAATTCCCTACGCCATAAGGCGAAGAGAATTAGCGGGGTAACTGGAGGGCCTATAATAGTAGAGAAGCCCATTCTAAATAAACAAGCCCAAGTATGAAAGAAGCCCAATATGAAGGGGCCCTTGGTCAAACAAAAGAAGATGCAGTATCAAGAGCCCGACCAAGTCAAACATATGCATATAACCACTTGCGGGAAAATAGGGATCCTATGCAGATACGTGATCAGTTCAGCCGCGGGATTACACCCAAAAGGTCCGGCTTCATGCCCTGATAAATTTTGCATCAGATAACATTATAACAAGATTCTATATATACCAGGTAACCCTCAATAATAAGAAGGTCGCTTGATTTTTCTTTAGTGATTAAATCATTTCAAAACTCTAACTGACTTAAGCATCGGAGTGTTTCCAGGCGAACTAGGCCGACTTCACTTTAATCCTTGCACAGGTTGACGGAGCAGATTGGAAGTGGGACACGTCCTCTATAGATGCCATGACGTTGTAGATCATGGATACATGGGGGCTACAATGAATTGCCACAACAGAATTTTGATGGTTTGAAATGAAATTTCTGATCTACAATCAATATATATATACATATATGATGCTTGCCCAAGTAATGTTGGACATTGGTGAAAGCATGCATGGATCGATCGAGGTTGATCTGCCCGTATTACGAGCGAATATACGGCATTTATATCTATTGAAGTTTTAAGAAATAAGTATTTTTAGCTCATTATATATATATATATATATTACTTATAAATGATAATTAGTTCTCTTATTTAATGAATAAAGTAATTTGCATGAATAAGTACTTATTATAAATTATACCATTAATAATGTTCTCTCAACTTATCCGTACTTATGAAGCATTGATACTGCATGTATCATGGATCATTTGCTGATATATATTACATCGCACTCAAAAATGATTTGTTGCATGCTGGAAAAAAAATTCACCGTAAAGTGGACGCAAAAGACTCGTTTCAAATACTTATCACATCAATTATTATTTTTTTTTTCATTTTGCAGTTGTAAATAAAACTTTTTGCAACCATTTTTAATCAAGAAAAAGTGGGCTTCAAACACTTTCTATTGCGCGATGGTTTTTGGAAGCAAATAAGTATTTGCAAGAAGCAGTACTCTAATTGCAAATAATGATATGTATGTGTCAAAAAATTGTTTTGTGGCGAATTACTTCGCTACAAATAATAATACGACCAAAAACACTTTTGCGGCCAAACTCCCTGCAAAATATAACAATATTGGACAGGAGGAAAAAAATTGAAATGTTAGGAAAATACATAAACACTGCTTAATTAATGGATACATGATTATATTGCAGCACAAAAAAGTCAAGAAAATGAATACATTACAAATTGTAAAAGAAGCCATTGAAGACGTACGTGACAATTGGGAAAAAAAAATTCTGCAAATTGGATTAACCAAGCAAATAAAACATAAAAATGAAGAATTTATCATCAAAAAGTGATAATTTAACTCACGGGCTTACCCAAAAAGCCATTCATTATATTTTATTTCGTGTTCAGAGTGTAAACTAGTGGATTGGTAATTTAACTCACGGGCTTACCGAAAAAGCCATTCATTACACCTCATCATGAAGTGGGCCACTTCATATCCCAAAGGGTTACAATTTGGGTAAATCATGAGCAGGGTGGGAGCATGATGACATAACGTGTGGGCGTCTCCTTGTTACATAGAAATTTAAATGGCGATTGAGATTCCTTTTGTTTGGTAAACGAGTTAAAATACAAATAAATGAAAATAGATTAATACCGAGAAAAATAAAATACAAATAAATGGAAAATTGTGAGGACCGCACCGAAGTAAGGGAAGAGATCCCTTCCCAAGGGTAATATACGGTGGAAGATGAGATAGTGGAACAAGCAAAGTGCATCTAGTCCAAGAGATGGGTGAGCAACACTATGTAGAAAGTATGGCAACCATGGTACAACATCAAGTGACTAAAGATGGTTCGTTCGACACTAGGCGAGCAAAGGACGTGCTGACCGTACAAGGACGAGAACAAAGAACTAAAGAGGCTAGTAGTTCCTGGCAAGACCAGGGCGAGCAACATTCAAGGACAAGACCGATGAGGATGTGAGAGCTTTCCAAGACAACACGTAGATGTCAGAGGTGGTAGGCGTTGTACACAGAGGCCCATACTCCGAAGGAGTTTTCACGTCTAGAGTGAGTCCAACAAAAAAGATTACGAACCCGCGGGCCATATCATATGATTTCAAAGGTATGATCTAGTGCCACGTGAGAGACCCTCATTGGGAGATGGATGTATCACCCCACTTAAAAATACCTTAGGACTTGGCCTTAGCACCCATAATCCTAACTAGTGTAAGTGTGATTTCTTTTTTTAGAAAAATTTTAGAGCTTGAATTGGCATACGAGCTCGCACCTTTGGACTCGTTAGAATTATTAAAGCTTTATAAATTTTGAGGATTAAGGCCAAGAGGCCAATGGAAGAATGACACATGGTATATTGATGGGCTAGGGAATTGGGCTCAATTTGGATGGATTTAGAAGAGCCCAAGAGTGGTTTATTAAGGGCCCTAGTTTACTAATATGAGATGAGTTAAGGATAGGTATTAAAAGCCTTAGGCCCAACTTATTTGATATTAGACTATTGGGCTCAACTTAGTGAGATCCAAGGCTAATGGCCCAATCTAGAAAAGCAAAGCTAGGACCCATCCAAGTGGGCTATTGAGGCCAATGATAGGCCCAATAAATCTAGACATAAGTCCCATGGATAAGCCCACTCCTAGGCCCACAACCAAGGCTTGTTCATATGGCCCAATAAAAAGACCAACTCATGAAGCCCAAACCTTCTATTTAATTTATTCTTCCAAATGGTACCCACATACACCATACCATTGGTTTCCATCTTACCCAAGCCCCAACCACACGCCCCTAGGGTTCCCAATTCAACCTTGGTTAATTTTTTAACTTGAGTTAAGATCACTATTCATCTCACTCATGAATAGTAACTCAAGCATCATGAATTTGTATAGTTTTCTTGAAACCTTTTTCTTCAAATTTTTAAATCGAAAATTCTTGTCTTTTGAATTTTTTTTGCATTACTCTTAGAAAACTCTTGAAGGTTAGGATTAACCCAACCCATGTCACATGAACCAAAGGCATGTCAATGCCAACTAAACCACCAATTGGCACCTTTGGTGCATCACCATGCAACACTTCATCAAACTAGCCCCAAACCCACGCCTCTTTCACAATTTTTCAAAGGGTTTTCTACACCTCTCAACCATCATTACATCCTCAAAAATCATACCTAAAAAGGAGCTAAAAACAGTCCCAAAGATCAATCCAAAAACCTAACTATTCACTAGGAACTTGAGGAATGGACTCAACCCGATTGCACCTTCATCTTCAAGAAATTTTCTGCACCAAAACAGCTACCTTCCCACGCCACCACCTCTATCATTTTTCCCTAGGAATTGTTTCAAAGCACTCAAGTGCTTGCTTGTCCAATTACCTCCCTATGGCAGCCAAACCAATTGGCAAATGAAGAGGCATACACTTGAATCACTTGGCTAAACCACCACCCAAACCACCCTCTTTCATTTTCTGCTCAAGCATGATCACTTGGCAGCCACTCATGCCTCTTTCCCTCACATGAAAAAGCCACCAAATAGAGGTAATAATGCCCTCAAAACAGACCAAGAAAAAGGGACAAGAAAGGAAGCAATTCTGGACAGTTTTGAAAATCAAAACCATCGGCTTCCATTGTGTGGTTTCATTTGTATTTTTGTTTTATTTTTCTGCACCAATTCAGCCCATTGCACCTATAGTCTTCTTCTAACTCTCTTCCATGGTTTAATCATGAAATATAAAGCACTATTCATCTAAACCATAGCATGAAAAAATCTGGAAATTCACTCAACATCTCTATTGCCCACCTCCACCAATCAACTCCCTCATTCTTCAAGCCATTTCCATGTACCCCTAACCCCGCACCCTCCATGGAGTTCTATAAATACCCTCCTTCACTTCTCACTTCTTCACACAACTCTCTCTTGCTTTCCTTTGGTGTTCTTGAGAGCAAAACATTCAAAGAATGAGGAAGAGGATGAAACTGAGTAGCTTGAGTGAGGTTTTTGGAGTGAGTTGAGTTTTGAGAGCTCAAGGGCCACGATCTTTGTTAGTGTTCTTGCCTTATCTCTTGTTGGGTGTTAGATTAATTTGTTAGGCTTTGATTTGTGGCATGAAAAGGAAGATTTGATTGAGTTATAAACAGGTTTTACTCAAGTGATGCAATTCAGCCAGATTTGAAGCTTTGCCTGTATATATTATTTTGGTATGAAATTTTAGTCATAACATGTTGTGATATGTTACCTTAAGTGTAGTTAACATCTTAGGGGATTGATTGAAAGTTTAAATTTGAGGAAAATAGCATGTCATGATAGGTTTAGAAATCAATATCTTGTGTTGGTCATCAAACATGTTTCGGTTTTCACTTTATTGAAATTTATTTTATGAAGTCTTGGTTAAAATTTCCTAAGCTTGAGTAATGAACATTTAGGAAAGCCTTGTGGTTGGGATAAGAATAAAAATGCATGATTCATATAGATTTTAAACCTTTCTTTGACAAAGAAAAGCTAGAAACATCATGCATATGCTCAATTTGATGGTTTTGTGATGATTTGGTTTTAATCAATGCTTAAGTACTGTTGTGATGAATTTGTGAGACCTATGTTATAAACTTGTCCCTAAGATCATATTCATGGTTGCCACTTGATGGAATTTGAGCAGACATGCATTCATATAGGTTATAGACTTGAGATCACAAATAGGCCCACAATGATGCATTGCATGGGTTGTTTGATTTTGAAATGACTGTGGATTTATTCTTGCAATTCTAAAGGTATAGAGGGTTTTATAACATGAAAAATATGGAGTTTGTGAAATTTGGTGAAATTTGGGACCAAATTACAAATAATGAAAATTTAAGGCCTAAGTAGCAATTTCGAGAAAATATAATTTTGTAAATACTGAGCTTGAACCCTTTTGATTATGAATATCTTCTTTAGATGTGCAAGTCCTAACTTAAAATAATTTCCATTACAGCCGCACCAATGTTCTCACATCTGAAAAGTTTGTAAGTTAGATTCTAACTTACTCTTAAATAATTTATATATGATTTATGTATAAATGCCACATTCATGATATAAATATAATCTTGAGAATGAAACATCATATGGCATATTATTGAGCATTTAATTACTTGCTTACATGACATGTATAATTTTCACCATTTGATCAGCATATTATATGAAACCGTCATTTTTCACATGAAGCATACTTCACAAGCACATGTCATGAAAAACATTTTCAAGCATAGGATGAAAAGAAATTTTGTCACAACCCCAAAGGTTAAGATGGAGAATTATCCTAGTGGAACTCCTCTGTCCACTCTAGAGTGAGTAAAAATTGAGTGGTAACTTCTGGATTGACAAAGAACCGACAACGGGTTTCGAATAGATTCTTTTTAAAGAATACCGGAACGAAGTCATTTATGATACCTAAGACTGCTGGGTACATACGTTATGATGTTATGTTATGTTATGTTATGATGAAATGTTATGTTATCAATATATTGAGAATGAGTCTGCAGACAACGTAGTTTCAACATGAGTTGTACTACGGTCACTGGTAGGTACTCACAGTGCATCATGGGGACCTGTGACTATACCATACGTTATGTCAATGATATTGATGGTTTTAGTAAAGATGAAGTATTATGTTTGGAAAGTGGAAATGAAAAACATTCTTTATAAGAAAATGTGCATTAAAATTTTTCTTAAAAGATTTTTAGGAACCTAGATTGGAGACAAATACTGATAGTTTATCTGCATAGCATGCATATCATGTTTATCATTAATCATGTATATTTTATTTCTGTGCAAGTTGCTTGTTTAACTTATTGATATTTCAAACAAATCTCACTCTTGTGGAATTACTACCATTCCAGGGAAATGGTAGAAGTTGTGCCAGGGCCAGTAATTATGCCCAAACTATTATGCGGTGTTATAATATAGTTCAAGGTGTCGATCCACAGGGAGTCAAAAGAAATGCTATAAGAACGCAAACTTAAAGGAAAAGATCAAATGACAAAATAACAGCAATCTGGAAAGTATTTGAAATCTACCTAAAACACATAATTAAAATGAGATTAGGATATGGATAAAAAAGGCAACTAAAGCTTCAGACTTCCATCAATTGGATCCATTTGATTTCCCCAATCCAAATTATACACACGATTAGGAATTATAACACCAAATTCCTAATCGGAAGATATGACACTATACTCATATAATTTCTCAAATTTAATTCTAGAATCTATTCCCCCATTTACAAACCATTGTTTTCATGTATAAAAAGGAATATTAGATCTAAAGACGACACTATGTTAAAAAATAATAGTGTAGCAAAAAATCACATCAATGGCATGAAGAACCAGTTCAAGTCACAATCATATTTCATAATCCTATAGCTCAACAAAATCAAACAATAATAAGATTTAATATAATTGTCTCAAACTTATAATATCCAAAACAAATAGAGAATTCAATACTAAAATCTTAAACAATAAAAGCTTAATCTATGAATTGAAATATAGTCAAAACATTTTCACCAATCAATTTCTACCCTAGGCTTTACCTAAGCTTTAGTTCTCCATGGGAGCACAAAAAAAAATATATATTCTTTTTTTTTCTTCTCTAGAACTGTACGTCCTCTACCAAAAATCATTCTCCGATTTGTATAGTCTTGCCTGCTGGAAGTGGAGAGAGTCCTACTCTGTTTGAATATCTATCCTGCTTATTTTGAAAAGTCTTCTCACGTCTATCCCCACCAACTCCCCATCCATATCTGATATTTGAAAAGTTATCCACCTCTTTGAAGAGTAATCTTCCAATTGAAAGTCCTGCATGCGTTGGAGTCCTACTCCTTTGAAAATTCTTGATCCCTTCCGTCCATATCTTTATCTTTTTAAAAGTGTACACCAATCTACCAACCCCCACTTTCAATAATGCATTTCCTGAAAAGTCCTTTCATCCTTAACTTGCATTTCGACCTTTAAAATATAGAAGTTGTCAATCGCTTTGCATCTTTCTTTTAATGGGCTTTGGCTCTCCTATTTTATGGACTCTGAAATTAGACATAAAAAAAAATGTGCTTAGGAATATCTCAAAATAAATAGAACATAAATTCAAGAATAGAAGTTAATTTCCATGATTTCTGTTTATAATTTAGCATTCTAGCTCAATCATAGGGTATTTAGAGTGCACTTTCGTACACTCATCACACCCCCAACTTGCTTATTGCTAGTCCTTAGCAATTTCTATGTAAGAGACGAAAGAAAATCACTAAAACAAGCCACTAATTCACACTTTCTAGATTCACATATCAAAACAATCTAAAGAATTCAATAACCCCATCAAGATCAATCCACCCATAACAATTTACAGAGTGTGTGTGCGTTCTCCAAGTCATAACCATCTAACCACTAACCTTGACACATGAAACATTAAGAACATCTCAAGCAAAATGTTCAACTCCATAACTCACGGATATAATAGTGTTTCGTGTAAGTGCTCTCTCTATGGAGTTGATAAGTGGTGTGCACACAATCACATGGAGATTTAAGTAATTATAAAAAAACAAGTAAGCATTGATCTTATGATAGGAACACTAACATATGAGAATTCAACCTTTCTTTTCACAAGCTTACTTGGGATCAGATTGGTCAAAACAAAAGGTTGCAATGTGGCTTAGGTTAGGCTATATGAAAAAGGAGAAAGAAAGAAAATGATTAAAAAACTTCTAAGTACATACCTAAAAAATCTTATTAAACATCTCAATAACCCACATTTCTCACTTGATGTACTATCCAGCCTTTCAAATCACCAAATAATGCCTCTCTTTCTTTTTTCTTTTTCATTTTTTTAGAATTTGGTGAACAAGTATATGTCACCCTGATATTCTGCTATTTTTACCCAGCCTTTGTATTTCTGTCTTTGAAGCTAACTCACTTAAACAACTAGTAACTCATGTTTTTCCTTTTGTTTTTATTCTTTGCAAAAATAAAATTCCACATCTAGTACATAATTGGAAGTAAAAAAGATAGAAAAAATCAGTGTATAGGTTATACTCCAGTGTGGAAAGGTATGGATAATGCATTTATATGAAGAAAAAAAAAACTATATGTTTCTTGGCTCAAAGTTGGCTACAAGGGGTCTATAATTGAAAGGGTTGGCTTGAAATGCTCAAACGTTAATCATAAGTTGACCTTCATCATATGCAGAGTATATCCGCCGTCACACCACAAACCATGCAATGATATTCTCAAAAGAAGTGCTCATTTCAAAAAAATCAATGAACACTTATTACAATTTTCAGCATGTGTTGGCTTTGACTCCTCTCAAAACTCATACATAAAGACTTACGGAAAAGAGTTCTCTAGATACATGTGTCAACCACCATCTTATCACAAAACTTAGATGAGTGCATTAGAAATCCTGCGAATACCTTAACATAATGATCAAGATGGATTTGTTGAATTCACTAAGATGACTATGTATTAGAATGAGCACACATGTGAAAGGATGTACGCGCGATGCTAATTATAAAAAATTATGTCATATGTAAAAGTGCTGCAGAGTTCCAACAAACATTTGTAAATGCGGAATTTGCACCACCCCCCAACTTAAACGAAACATTGTCCTCAATGTTTAAAAATCACAATTGAATGGATAATAATTGAAGATGGTAAATAACTAAATGGACAATAATTAAAAATTACAACGGAATTTGCAGTTGGGGCTCACTGTCTTTTATAAGATTTGTTTATTTTCTCTATTGGCCAACTCTACTTGTTCACTAGTTTGGGGATTATAAGCAATAGAAATTTTATGAACAACCCATAATTTTTCATAAGAGCATAAAAAAAACGGTTACAAAAATGGATACCTTGGTCGCTAATGATAGAGCGAGGTGTACAAAACTGAGATAACAGATTTTCTTTAAGAAATTTTATCACCGTCTTGTTGTCATTTGTCCTACAAGCTGCTGCCTCTACCCATTTAGACACATAATTTATGGCCACAAATATGTAAACATATCCAAAGGAAGGTGGAAAAGGTCCCAAAAAGTCTATACTCTAACGGTCAAAGATTTCTACAACTAAGATTGGGTTCATAGGCATCATATTACGACTGGATAAGGATCCTAACTTTTGACATCTATCACAAGAATGATAATAAATGTTTGCATCCTTAAACAAGGTGGGCCAATAAAATCTACACTGCAGAACTTTTGTAGCGGTTTTCTTCATAGAAAAATAGCCCCCACAAGCTTGAGAATGACAAAATTCTAAGACGCTAGCAATCTTCTCAACAGGGATGCAACGCCTTATAATCTGGTCAGGGCAATATTTGAAAAGAAAATAGTCATCCCAATAGAAATTGCGTACCTCGTGGAAGAATTTCCTCTTGTCTTGTGCGCTCCAATCTGCTAGTATCTCGTTTGTAGCCAAATAATTCACAATATGAGCAAACCATTGTAAATAAGTAAAGGAGAATAAATGCTCATCTGGGAAATCATCTCGGATTGGCATGTCATTGATGTTGTCCATAAAAGTAAGTCTTGAGAGGTGGTTGGCCACTACATGCTCCTTGCCTTTTTTTTATCCTTAATTATTATATCAAATTCTTACAAGAATAAAATCCACCTAATTATTCATGCCTTAGCATCATTCTTTGTGATATGGTACTTAAGAGCAGCATAGTTAGTGAAACTAGTGATGGGGGAACCAATCAAGTAAGAACGGAATTTGTCCAAAGCAAAGACTACGGCTAATAATTCCTTTTCAGATGTAAAGTAATTCATTTGTGCTCTATTCAAGATTCTACTAGTGTAGTAAATGAAAAAAGGTTTCCCTTCCCTTCGCTGTCCAAGGATGGCACCTAGAACATAATCACTAGCATCCCACATAATTTCAAAAGGAAAGGTCCAGTTTGGTGGTTGCATGATGGGAGCAGATGTAAGCTTACTAATTAGCGTTTCAAAGGCCTCTTAGTAAGCTTTGGTCCACTCAAAATTGGTATCTTTAGCTAGGAGGTTACACAACGATCTAGACAAAGTGAAATTTTTTTGTATAAACCTCCTATAGAAATCGACATGGCCAAGGAAAGATCTAACATTCTTAACAATCTTAGGCACGAGAAGCTTAGAGATTAGTTCAATCTTTGGTTGGTCTACCTCTATTCCCTTAGGAGAGACAATACGACCTAGGATAGTTCCTGAAGATACCATGAAATGGCACTTCTCCTAATTTAAAACATGGCCTTTTTGTTCACACCAGGCCAAGACGCTTTTCAAATTTAGCAAACTAGAATCAAAGGAATCACCAAAAACAATTAAATCATCCATAAAAATTTTCATGTAATTTTTAACCATATCACTAAAACGTTCATCATGCAACGTTGGAAGGTGGCTGTGGCGTTACACAAACCAAACGGCATACACTAGAATGCACAAGTCCCAAAACGGCATGTAAAGGTAGTCTTATCCTGATCTTCTAAAAAAATTTCAATTTGATAATAACCAGAATAACCATATAAAAAATAGTAGAAAGGATGGCCAGCAACTCGCTCTAAGATTTGGTCAATGAATGGCAACGAAAAATGGTCTTTTTGGGTGGCAGCGTTCAACTTCCTATAATCAATGCACATTCGCTACCTAGTCACTGTCTTAGTATGGACTAATTCACCTACCTCTTTCTTTACTACAATGATACCCAATTTCTTAGGAACCACTTGAGTAGGACTAACCCACTCATTATTGGAAATTAGATAAATAATACCCGCATCCAATAATTTTATTACCTCATTTTTCACAACTTCTTCCATAGTGGGGTTAAGCCTACGTTGGGGGTCTCTATGAGGGCTAGCTCCCTCTTCTAAGTGAGTCATATGTGAGCAAATCATAGGACTAATACCCTTTATATCAGCTATGGTCCAACCAAGTGCAAACTTATGCACATTCAACGTTTTAAAAACTTTCTCACCTTGAACAATAGTTAAGTCTAAAGAAATAATAACAGGAAAGATATCACCTAGACCCAAGAGGCATGCTTAAGACCCTTGGGCAGTAGCTTGAGCTCGAGTTTAGGAGTTTCCACACTTGATGGTTGTTGTTTCTCGCTCCTAGCAGAAAATTCTTCATACTTTGACTGCCACGATGATCCTCCATAGTCTTGCAATTTATAAAAAATAGCATAAATTTCAGTAAACACATTAGAGTCCATGGTAAGTGAGAATTTAGAATTAACAATAAAGTGTTCAAGGGGATCCAGGTCAGCTATCAAGATTGCTTCCTCTTGAATAAACGCATCTATCAAGTAGGTTTGTTGGCACTCAATTTCTTCCCTTGGTTGCTTACTAATATGAAAATGTTAATCTCAAATGTTATGTTTTCAAAAGAGAACTTCATCAATCCATTCCTGCAATTTATAAGTGCATTAGCCGTGGGAAGGAAAGACCTTCCCAAAATAATGGGAATCTTAGAGTCAGAATCAACAACTGACTGATTGTTCAAAATTAAGAAATCAACATGGTAGTAAAACTTGTCAAATTGGATCAAAACATCCTCAACTATCCCTCTTGGTTTCTTTACTGAATGGTCAGCCAATTGAAGCACAATAGAAGTTGGTTTAATTTTACCCAAACCAAGCAGCAAGTAAATCGAATATGGCATGAGATTTACACTAGCTCACAAGTCAAGCAAGGCTTGTGCAAACTCATGACTACCTATGATGCATGAGATGGTAGGGCATCCCGAATCTTTGTGTTTTGGTGGGATTCTTTGTTCAATTAGAGCACTTACTTGCTCAGTCAAGAATGCTGTTTTTTGAACGCGATGCTTCCTTTTTACCATGCATAAATGTTTTAGAACCTTAGCAAATGCAAGAACCTGAGTTATGGCGTGCAATAGGGGAAGGTTAATCTTTACCTGCCTGAAGTTTTCTAAAATTTTAGCACTATGGTCAGTAGCTTTCAAGGAGGCTTGAGAGCTTGGGGAAAGGGCACCCTAGATAGACTTTTTGCTACCTCATCATCTCTTGAGGTGTCAACCTTGTCATCACCTAAGTTTTCATATGTCTCCCTAGGCTTATGAGTTGGTTCTATAACCTTTCCGGTTCGAGTGGTTATGGCATTTACCTCCTTAAGATCTTGACTATGAGGGTTAGAGGTTTGTGCCATATGCTGCTTACTAGGATTGGGTTGAGCTTGGGATGGAAACTTCCCACGCTCACTTATGGTCAAAGCACTAGTCAACTTAGAAACATGGTTCCTCATCTCTTTGTTCTCTTCTATCACTTGGGTGATCATTGATCAAATTTCTTATTTGTTTTACCTAGAGCCTCAATAAATGCTAAGGTGTCCCCTAAAGGGCTCCTAGAAGGTGTGGGCTGATATGGAGGCGTAGGGTAAGCTCTAGGTGGCTATGTAGGTTGCTGGTTTTCAAATTTTCAGCTAAAATTGGGATGATTACGACACCTCGGATTGTAGGTATCAGAGAAAGGAGTAAAATACTTCTCGTACATACCTAGGGAAGTACATTGTTCCTCATACATTCCCTTCATTTTAGCAAATGTGGAGCTCTCTTGAGCTAGGTGATCTACCCCACCACACATAAAACACAGTCCAAAGGACTCTACACGAGTAGCCATGTGTGTTGGTTTTAAATCCTCAATTCTTAACACCTCTATCTCCCTAGTAAGTATCTTCACCTTAGCTTTTAGGTTATCCTCTTTCCTAAGATGGTAAGTTCTACCACCATTTGAATTTCCAGTAGGCTGTGATCTATTTGTACTCTCATTAACACTAGGTCCGGTCCAAGTGTGAGCTTTTTCAGCAAGCTCATTGAGATATTCTATGGCCTCATTCGGCTTCTTCTGCAAAAACTCACCATTACACATAATCTTTATGAATTGACACTCTCTAGGTGTAAGCTTCTCATAGAAATAACTAACTAAGTGTCAGTTCTCATACCTATGGTGAGGATACATACTTAACAACTCCTTAAACCTTTCCCGAGCTTGATACAAAGTCTCACTATCCTTTTGTGCAAAGGTGGAGATGTGCCTCTTCAAAGTACAGGTCTTATGTTGGGGAAAGTATTTGTTAAAGAAAGCCTATGTCATCTCATTCCATGATCCTGTTGATTATGGCCTTAGTGAGTACAACTAACTCTTTGCTCTATCCTTCAAAGAGAAAGGAAAGAACTTAAGTCTTACAACATCATCTGTATACTATTGAAACAAATACTTCCTCAAACTCTCTGATATGCACATAAGTATTTTCATTCTCTAAACTATGAAAGGTGGGAAGTAACTGTATCATCACTGGTTTAAAATCAAGTTGGCGAGTGTTGGTTGGAAACATGATGCATGATGGTGTGAGTGTGCGTGTAGGGTGGAGGTAATCCTAAAGAGTTATAGTGGGTTGATCTTGGTGTTCACTCATTTTTTTCAGGACTAGATGGATTGTCAAGTAAAGGATTAAAAAAAATTGATTCTAACTCTAGTGTAGGCTTACGAGCAAACCTACCCAAGGTGTCTTTATATCTTTGCATTCAAAGTAAAAAAAATAAAAAAATACTAACATCAATAGTGGCAAAACAATTCGAGGGACTAAACAGTAATCCATGTCAATTTAGACCAATCATGCAAAAAATATAAAATAGAGAAGTGAAAATTAGAGAGAAGCAGAGAAAGCATATAGAGTAACAACAGAGAGTCTGTTGTTGTAAATGGAGCTCTGCCACTTGATTTTTGCCGAAAAGCAAAGTGGAGCTCTGAGATTCCTTCGGAAGCACAGAGTTTTGAAGATAGGGTTTTCAAATCACTCAAGAGAGGCTTTAGGATTCTGTTTTAGGGTTTAAAATTAGAAGGAGGAGAGGGATGGAGGAGAGCGGCGACAAGACTTGAATGTGTCATGTATTGTGATATGAAAAGAAATTAAAGTTGTAAATTTTCTTTGGCTATTTGAGGTGCCAAGGGCCTCCTTACTCAGTAATTTGAGACTGGAATAATATTCTTCATAAAAGCAAACTGCAGAATTACAGGGAATTAAATAGGACATAAATAACAACCCATGCATGACCCACGTCCCACTAACTAACCACTTTAGAAAGTCACGTAAAGCATAAACTAAACAATTAGACTTAGTCAAAACCCACTGCACTACTCCAACGGAAACCAACAAATATTAAATAGACTAAAAACCCAATAGAATAACAGAAATTACAAATGAACCCTTTCCTTCCTTAAAGACAACTTTCCTATCTCTTCGTAACCTAGCCGCCACATAACATGCTCCCCTTCTTTAAGCAATCTTGTCCTCAAGGTTAGAGAATTGCCTCCTTAAGACTTCCAAGTCTTCCTAGGTAGCATCCTCTTCACTCATCCCTTTCCACTGCACTAATACTTCCACTCCAGCCCTTCGTCCCTTTTAAACAACCTCCTTTGTGGAATTTTTTTCTAGTTCTGGGGCTAATGATCCATTTGAAGTCACGACGGGGAGGCTTTGCAGTGGCTAAACTGCCACTCCCAGCTTCCTTTTTAAACATGAAGCATGAAACACAGGGTAGATGAGGGATTTCATGGGCAGTTCCAACTCATATGCAACCTTCCGAATTCTCCTTGTAATTTTGAAAGGCCCATAGTATCTGGGTGAGATCTTGAGATTCCTTCTCATGGATACTGATATTTGACGATATGGGCGTAATCTGAGGTAAACCCATTCACCAACTTGATATTCCTTGTCTGTTCTTTTAAGATCTGCGAAATGTTTCATCTTGGCCTGTGCTTCTTGCAAGTTTTTCTTCACCAGTGTTGCTATGTAATCTCTGGTCTGCAACTTGTCATCAACAGCTTGGATTTTTGTGGCCCCCACTTCATAGGGCAGTAAGCGTGGAGGAGACTGCCCATACACAGCTTCATACGGTGAGATTTTTTTTGAAGAGTGAGTTGAGGTATTATATGAAAACTCACCCAAAGGTAACCATCATAGCCAATCCTTGGGTCTATCACTAGAAAAGCATCTTAAATAACATTCTAGTGTTTTGTTCATGGCTTCTGTTTGTCCATCCATCTTTGGATGATAGGCTGAACTCAGCAAGAGCTCAATGCCACTGAGCCTAAATAGCTCATTCCAAAACTGGCTTGTAAATACTGGATCTCTATCCCTAACGATGGTAAGGGGCAACCCATGCAATTTATACACATTATCCAAGAAAACCCTTGCTACAGTTAATGCAGTATAAGGATGATTAATAGCCATGAAATGAGCATACTTACTAAGCCTATCAATCACCACCATTATCACTGTTTTACCACCTGAGGGAGGTAATCCCTCAATGAAATTCATGTTAATGTTTTCCCAATGTTTTGAAGGAATTGGTAGAGGTTGAAGCAACCCCACTGGATGGATGGCTTCAATCTTGTTCCTTTGGCATATGTCGCATTCACGAACAAAGGATCTGACATCATTTGTTATTCCAGGCTAGAAAAACTCTTTTTTTATTCTTGCCTGTATTTTATGCACCCCCGTGTGACCACCTAATGGGCTGTTGTGAAACTGATGCAGGACTTGTTGCTGAAACGGCACTAAAGATCCTAGATGAAGCCTCCCTTTATAAAAGAGGAGTCCATTTCAGGCTTGGTACTGAGATTGGTCTAAGGCTCCCTAATGGAAGTGGCTTAATAGCTGTTGCAATAGGGGGTCTTGTTGGTAAGTTTTTCTTAACTCTTCCACCCATTGTGCCTGCACTATACTGACTGCTTGGAGCTGTATGGATGATTTCTGGGTTGCTGTGTTTGGGATTTGTTTAGTGTTGGTTGGATCTGTGGTGAATGGTTTTGTTGTGGATGGGACTTGGATTTGGGATGTGTTTGTGGTTTGGTTTATGCTGGATGGGTTGATGGGGTTTGGCTCTATGGTAGGTAGGGCTATGGAAACTGATTTTTGGTTTTGGTCTGTGGTAAAGGTTAAATCTGTTTGGTTTTGCCAATGAACCTGAGAAAGAGCATCAGCCACCACATTAGTTTTGCCACTCCTGTATTCTACCGTAAAGTCATACCCAAATAGCTTAGAGATCCATTTTTGCTAAGCTAGTGTTCCCACCCTTTGTTCCAGCAGATATTTTAATGCCTGCTGGTTAGTACAAACCTTGACTGATTGCCCAAATGATAATGTCTCCACTTCCTTAATGCCATCACCAAAGCCAGTAGTTCCTTTTCATAAGTGGATAAACTTAGATTTCTCCCTTTGAGAGCTTGGCTGAAAAACGCAATTGGCTACCTTCTTGCATTAGAACAGCTCCCAAAGCTTCCCTTGATGCATCACACTCTACAATAAAATTTTTAGTAAAATTAGGTAGCCTTAAAACAGGAGGACTCACCATAGCTTCCTTAAGTTTGTCAAAGGCTTCTTGTGCTTCCTCATTCCATCCAAAACAGTTTTTCTTCAAAAGAGCTGTAAGTGGGGCTACTATAGCTCCATACCCCTGAACAAACTTGCGATAATACCCTGTGAGTAGGGGTGTAACCGGTCCGGTCCGGTCCCCTTTTTGACAAAATCTTGGACCAAACCGGTATGACTGGTTTTGTATTTTTCAAAACCAATTAAGCTCCAGTTAACCTCATAAACCGGTACTTCCAGTTTAACCAGTTTCCGGTCCGGTCCGGTCCGATTTTCTGATTTTTTTAAAATGTAAATTTGATATGTTGTCATTAAAAATCTTTTTTTAAAAAAAAAAAAAAAACTGCTTTACAAAAATATATTATACTTTTATTAAAAAATCTGCTTTATTAAAAACAATCTGCTTCATCTTTACTAAAAACTACTTTACTAAAAAATCTGTTTTATTAAAAAAAAAATCTGATTTACTATAAACTGCTTTCAAAAATCTGCTTTACATACTTAATAGTTTCGGACAAATAGTGACGATATATTCAGGGGGCCGGGAAAGGTGGAAACTTGCTGCCTAGTGCCTATTATAAATTTATATAGTCTAGTATATTACAAATATTAATATTTAAGAATTAAGATTAATATTTTATGTTATAATTGATTAAATTTTCATTTTTAAGATTAAACTTTTACTTTTTAATAATATTATCTTATATATAATTATATTAATAATAATATAATTTATTAATTATACATTATATATAAAACTTATATATATATTAATATATATAAAATATTTTGTATAATTTTAATTTTTAATAAAACTTATATATAAAATATTAGTTTATATATATTTATCAACCGGTCCGGTTTGGAAAATCCTAAAACCGGAACCGGACTGGTTCCGGCCGGTTTATGGATTTTAGAAACCGGTTCCGAACCGGACCGGTTCAAAACCGGTCCGGTTCGGGCCAGTTTACCGGTTTTCTGGTTTAAATTTACACCCCTACTTGTGAGGCCTAAGAAACCTCTTAAGGCCTTGATAGTTTTTGGAATAGGCCAATTTTGCATCGCTATCAATTTCTGTGGATCTGCTTTTACTCCCTCTTTTGAAATCAAGTGCCCCAAATACTCCACCTCTTTACTACAAAAAATACACTTGGATTTCTTAGTAAAAAATCTTTCAGACTGTAAAATTTCCAGCATCATAGTAAGATGTTGTATATGTTCCTGCAAAGATTTGCTGTAAACTAGGATATCATCGAAGAACAGCACATATTTCCTTAATATGGTCTGAAGACTTCATTCATAACCCCTTGAAATGTTGAGGGAGTATTTGTGAGCCCAAAAGGCATCACCAAAAATTCATAATGACCCTCATGGGTCCTAAAGGCAGTCTTGGGAACGTCATCAGGACTCATTTTGATTAGGTGGTATCTCGAACGTAAATCAAGTTTAGAAAAAATCACAGCACCTCCCAATTCATCTAATAATTCATCAATATTAGGAATTCGGTACTTATCTTTTATGGTGTCCTTGTTGAGAGCGCGATAGTTTACACACATTCTCCAGCTTCCATCTGCTTTCCTTACCAATAGGACCGGGGAAGAGTAAGGACTTTGGCTGCTTCTAATGCTTCCATTTTTCAACAACTCAGCCACAAACTTCTCTATTTCTTCTTTTTGATAATAAGGATACCTATAGGGTCTTACACAAGTCGGTTTAACCCCATCTTGTAGCTGTATTTTGTGATCGCAACTCCTGGGAGGAGGTAAACCAGAAGGTTCATCGAAGACTCCATGAAATTTCTTCAATATTTGCTTTAACTCCGGTAGCTCCTCACTGGGTTCACTTCCCTTATCACCCTCCAATATCTGTAGACACAACCCTTTAGTAGCCCCCTTTAGTGTCTTCACATGGTCCTCCTCTACAATACTTTTGGTAGGTATTTGGATTCCCTGTAACTTGATACAATTGTCACCCAAATGGAACTGCATGGTTAAGTCAGAAAAATTCCACAAAACTGAACCCAAACTTCTTAGCCAATCAACACCCAATACCACATTACACCCACCAAGTGTTAATAAATAAAGATTAGCAACAAATTTAAATCCTTGCAACAAAATGGGGACTGCCTTACAGTGACCATTGCAAGGAAGAGTGGCTCCATTTGCTACCTTCATTGTCAAATGGCTATCTACCATTGACAGTTTAGCTTTCCTTGCTACATATGGATCAATAAAACTATGAGTACTCCCTGTATCTATCAAAACCAGCACCTTCTGTTGATTAATTTCCCCTTGTAATCTCATAGTCTTTTGGGCTAAAGATCCAGCTATAGCATGGAGTGAAATTCCTAACAACTCTCCCACTTCACTTCCCCCTCTTTCTTCTGACTGCACCACAGCTAAGGACCCCTCCTCTTTTTTCACTTCTTCTTTTTCCTCCTCTTCAGCTCCCATACCTTCCAACAGAAAAATTTTAGGTTTACTGCATCTATGCCCAAAGTGAAATTTCTCTTCACAATAGTAACATAACCCTTTGTCCTTTCGTTCTTGCATTTGAGTGGGTGAAATTCTTCTAATTGGCAGGTTGTTTTGTTTGGGAAAATTGGGCTGTGTGAATTTCAGGTTTGGTCTATATGTTGGGGCTGGAAGTGTAGGGGTTGGATTAGGTGCAGGTAATTTAAGTGGCATGCTAGGATGAAAAAGTTTTTGGTTATGTGATCTGGGTAGCACACCATGTGCCCTTCGCAGCACCTCTTCCTCCTGTAATCTTGCTAAACCAAAGGTAGAAGACAATGTGGAGGGTTTAAACATAGTCACCATGATTCTCAGATCATCTCTTAATCCACTCAAAAAGGTACTAATACGAAATTCTTCTGTTATTCCTCTTATCTTATTAGATAATGCTTCAAATTGAGTTTGATACTCCTATACTTTATTAGTTTGCCTTAACTTAGTAAACTCCCCAATTGGATCCTCATAAGCTGAGGGCCCCAATCTTACCTTCAAGGCTAATATGAACTCATCCCAAGAATGGACTGGGCTTGAGTCCATGAGCCAACAATACCAAGAAAGAGCCTTACCCTCCATGTGAAAGAAGGCAATTTGTAGCCTTTGGTCATCAGGTGAATTATAATAAGCAAAGAATTGTTGAGCCTTAAGAATCCATTCCATTGGCTCTCCCCCATCAAACTTAGGAAAATCCAACCTAAGTTATCTAGCTTGTATACCCCCATTACCCTCAAACAAAGGATTATTACTCACCTTAGCATTCAGATTTGAGGAACCTTCACCTGAATTTTGATTTCAAGCTATTACTGCCAAATGTTCATAGCTAGAAACCAGATTGTTAATTTGCTGTAGCACTGCCTCTAACATGCCTCTTTGCTTTCTTGTTCTTCTCTCAAATGCAGATTTTATCCTTTTAATGACGCCACTGCTTCAGCTAACTGGGACTGCCGAGTACCTTCCGCCATGTCGCAGGAACGTGGCTCAGAGACCACTGTTATGTATTGTGATATGAAAAGAAATTAAAGTTGTAAATTTTCTTTGGCTATTCGAGGTGCCAAGGGCCTCCTTACTCAGTAATTTGAGACTGGAATAATATTCTTCATAAAAGCAAACTGCAGAATTACAAGGAATTAAATATGACATAAATAACAACCCGCACATGACCCACGTCCCACTAACTCTAACTGACCACTTTAGAAAGTCACGTAAAGCATAACCTAAACAATTAGACTTAGTCAAAACCCACTGCACTACTCAAACGGAAAGCAACAAATATTAAATAGACTAAAAACCCAACATAATAACAGAAATTACAAATGAACCCTTTCCTTCAACTTTCCTATCTCTTCGTAACCTAGCCGCCACATAACAAAATGTTAGCGTTCGGCTCATGGAGATGTTTCATTTAAAGAGGGGTGAGGGTTCAATTTTAGGGTTTGAAGTTATGGGGAGGGGAGGAATGGAGGCAAGCGACGAGGGTTTGGGCTCAGGGAGAGGGAGGGTTCGAGCTTCAAGGTGAGGGGCGAAGGTTCAGCCTTAGGGTTTAAAATTAGAGGGTGGGAGGGATGGAGGCAAGCAATGCGACGAGGGCTCGGGCTTAGGGAGAGGGAGGGCTCAAGCTTCAAGGTGGGGGGAAAGGGTTTAGTTTTAGGGTTTAAAATTATAGGAAGGGGAGGGATGGAGGCAAGCGACGAGTGTTCGGGCTCAGGGAGAGGGAGGGTTCAAGCTCAGGGTGAAGGGCGGGGGCTTGGTTTTAGGGTTTAAAATTAAAGGGAGAGGAGGGATGGAGGCAGGTTCGGGCTTAGGGAGATGGAGATGTTTGAAACGAGAGGGCGAGGGGCTAGGGTTCATTTCCGTTAGGGTGTTTTTACTAGCCAGGTGGCAGGAACTAGATTAGTCGGTGGTTTTTCTTGATACCAACTATCGGTGGGAGTAGCATTATTCTTACCTAATATTGCAATTTTTCCAAACCCACAGATAAAACACAAAAAATAATACTACTTTTTCAAATTTTAAAACAAAAATTATATTAAAAAATTATATTTAAACAGTTTTTTAACCTTATAATATTTTTATTCAACTTTTTCTCTCCTATTTTTCAAAACCCAATAAAAAATCTTAATTCAAACTATTTTACTACTATTCATGGATATACTGAGATATTTTAAGTATTAGGCCCTAAGTCTCGAGCTCCAATCACTTACTATCACTAGATAATAATTGCCCTCCAAGTGTACTACCATAGGATCTAAATTTTAGTTTTTCAAATATCTATGTGTTGGGTCCATTTGTTAAGAGTGTGTCCTACATAATATATGAGATTTTGAAAAATTATTTAGATATGATTTTGATTAATTATGAGATCAAATTTGAAAACAAGCAACTTCAGATTTAATATATATTCAATAGCATCAACAAATTAATGAAAATCGATAATAATCAAGAGATCACAAGAAATTTGTTGACTAAGTGAAACCTTTTAAGAATTCTTTAAAAGTAACAAATTTGTAAGTTAAGAACTGACTCGTTCGAAAATGAGCAGCACAAAAGGCTATCCCAAGTGCAGGAGCGTGTCGCATAGTAATTAGGAATAAATTCCTAGATCGTCTCCACAGGGAAAGTGCTAAAAATAAACTCGTGTAAAATGGTGGAAATATTTACAATGAGAAAATAAAAATAAAAACTGATGATATGTACAATGGATGAAAGAGTGCAGTGAAAAGAAGATTTTACTGGTCGTGAACCAGATTCATTTTTGGTTGGCTTTGAGTGTTTTGGATACAGTGATGAAAATTAAAGAAATTAGAATGTAAGACAGTGAATTTAAATTGCTGAAAATTAAATGACTGAAATTTAAATGAGCAAGAAAATTAAATGACATAAAAATAAATTGCAGAAAATAAAAGTGCAGAAAAATTAACTGACATAAAATTAAATGACAATAAAATAAAAGTGCAGGAAATTAAATGACATAAAATAAAAGTGCAGAAATTTAAAGTGCAGAAAATAAATGACAGTAAAATAAAAGTGCAGGAATTAAAAGTGCTGAAAAATAAAGGACATTAATTTAAAGTGCATAAAAATAAATGACATAAATTAAAATAAAAAAAAATAAAATAAAAGTGGAGACTACAGATGAAGGAGAACAGCTCGATAACACAGTTGGTCCATTAGGCTCTCAACTGCATCACCGAACTCCCTCACTTCATCTGCACTATCTCCTAAACTGAAAATCTACAGACTATTCCTAAGCTATTCTACTGGGTGTCTAACATCGACCACCTTTCTTCATTCGTTTACAAGCCTTATATAGGCATCAAAAAACTGCACTGTGCTGCCTATGTCTGCGCTCCATGTGCATCTGTCTTCAGCCACCCATGTGTTCTTGTTCCCCGCATGCGTTTTATTTTATTTTTTTTTCTTCCACTCCGTATGTCTACTGCATGCTTTTCATCTTTCTTTTCTTTTTCTTTTCTTATTCTTCCTTCTCGCTCCAGCTTTTCCACTCCGCATGCTTCTCTTTCTTTTCTTTTTCTTTTCTTATTCTTCCTTCTCGCATGCAGCGTCTTTCTTTTCTTTCTTTTTTTTTTTTTTTTTTTCCGTTTCTTCCCTTCTGCTTCTCTTTCATTTCTTTTCTTTTTCTTTCTTTTTTTTTTTCGTTTCTTCCTCTTCTTTCTTCTGCCGCGAGAGTGTTTCAGATGGTGGTGCCGACTGGTTTAAGGCCCACGGTGGTGAACTGCAGCTTGAAGGTGCTGCAAGCAGAGGAGGATGGTGCTGCGCATGGAAGCTTGGGTCGCGACTACAAGTGGCTGGGCAGCGCTGTATGTGCATGCGGTGGCTGCGGCTTCGTGGAGGTGGTTTAGGTGGTGCTGGCGAAGTCGAAGTGGCTGGGCACGGCGAGCAGTTGTTGTGTAGGAAGCTGAGTTGCCTTGGCTGGTGGAAGTGCGCAGGAGTGGTGCTGCCGTGGCGTCGGGCCATGCATGGAGTGTGCAGTGGTTCACTGGCAACAGCTGCATGGAAGTGGAGGAGTGCTGCCGTAGGTGTAGGTGGCCGAGATGGGCTGCACTGGGCGGAGAAACAGTTACCGAACATATGCATGGCGTCTGTTCGCTGGAAGAGGATGGACGGAGGTTGAAGACAACGTGAGGTTGAAGATGACGCAAATGACATGTCGTTTCTGTCTATTGACAAAACGGCACGTCGTTTAGCGTAAACGGTGAAATCATTCAGTGCAAAACGACATGTCGTTTTGGTCTGCCGACCAAACGACATGTCGTTTAGTCAGCGCAGAAAAATAAAAAAAAATAAAAAAAAAGAAAAAAAAAGAAAAAATAAAAAATAAAAAAAAATAAAAATTAGACAAGCAAAATTAAATAATAATCACATAAAATAAAAATAAAACTAGACAAATAAAATAAAATAAAATAAGATAAAGAAACTAAAATAAATAAAATTAAACAAGAGATGAAAAAAATAAAATATTAAAAGTATGTTGTGCATGTGAAGAAATTATTGCCCAAATAAATCACAAGTTATAAAATCAAGCATAAACTATGCTTTTAATCAATTTAATTCATAACTTGGATTTATGCCTCTTAATCAATTTTTCCATCTAAAACCAATGATAAAATAATAAAACAATTAAAAATATATTAGTTTTAAATGTGTAAAATATGCAATAATGCAGGTCAATCACACCCCCCAACTAACCTTTTGCTTGTCTCTGAGCAAAATAGTAAAAATTAATTGAGATGAATATTGCATAAAGCTCGAAATCCAAACAAAAGCAATCAAACACAATAATGAATTCTCACAAAATGCGATACGTAACTATCAACTTCCAGGGGCTATATTCACCAAGACTGTCTCAACAATTTTTCATTAAGATTTGGGGAAAAAGTCTCAAAACTCAGATGTGTGTGTGTAGCTAAACGACTGTGTGTTCTTCATTACTACTCGGGATTTATCTCAGGATTTTTCAACCTTAAGATTAATCATTTCTGATTCTAACTACCTCAAAGCCCAAGGGTCTAGCAGTTTTCACGCCAACTCTGTTTAAAGGTTGATCACTCAACCCCCAAAGTTTGGGTAACTGTTTCTAGCCCTTTAATAAGGAAAGCGCACCGCTTCATCCTTTATTTATTATTATTACTATTTTTTTTTAAAAGTGGATTCGAACAGTGGGGAATCAAACCGAGGACCGTGCGCCTAATCCACACAATCCCAAGTTCGCCCTTACCACTGAGACAGATCCATTTTTTTTTTTTTTTTTCAAAAGGCTCGGTAGTCCTGCAGTTTACTTCTCCTGTGTAAAATCCATGAACAGTAATGAAGAACACTATGAGTGTAAGCGTGTGCAAAATATTGTTTGAGATTTTCCCTTCATTATATATAAATCATGCCAAGTCTATCTCAATAAATATAGCATCCCGGTGTTTCAAGTCATACATCAAGCAGAATATGATGCATCAGGAATTATGTTCTATGCTCAGGGTTGAAAATAAATCTTCATAAAATAATCCCGCTCAACTACACCACCAAGATGCTCAAATTGATGGAAATGGAGTGTGTCAATGATGTGTATAACAATGCATATCACATTAAGGTAAAAATTGTGTAATCCAGTGCACACACACTAATACAGAAAAAATAAGCAATAAAAGAAAAACTATCACAGAAATTAAAGAAAGAAAAACAATAAACAAACAACAACATAGAAAATAAACAATCATGTAATCCATTATACACATGCAAAAAATAAATAAACAACGACAAAGAAAATAAACAAAGAGAGGCAATAAAAGAAACAACACAAAATAAACAATAAAATGCAATAACAGAAACAGTATTTAAGTAAGCATGTGAGAGTAGAGAGAAAAAAAAACTTCCTGGCCCAGAGGGAAATGCTTGAGGTGAAAAATTTTCTTGCCAAAATTTTTATGTGTTTCATTCCAGCTAAGTGTTGAGTGTTCTCGACACTAGAACCCTCAAGCTGGATTGAATTTGAAGATGATCTGCCAGCTGAGCAAAAGTTAAACATCCACTTGCCATAAATCCTGGGTGTCATAAATCCCGAAGTTCGACAATTGCCGTAAATCATGGAGCCCTGGGTCCGGATCATGCTGTAAATTGCAAATGGACAAATACTTTATGGCCTCGATCTCTGCTTTGGGTCCCGACTGGATTGATCTTCGCTGAGCCTTTGAATGCTCCGGACCTCTATATAAGAGACCATTTCCACCCTCTCGTAACACAGAACAATCTCTGCATTTCTCATATTTCGCTTTCTTTCTTTTCTCAATTCTCACAACTTCTCTCAATCTCTCAACTTATCAAATGGCCAGCCAACATTCTGCTAGCAATATTCCTGATCTGAATTAAGCATCACCTACCCCTCAACCAGTCTTTCTCTGTCCTGAGGCCGTCAATGCCATGGTTGGGGCAGAGATATATTTCTCTACCCGGTCCGATGCTGAGGTGGTTGCAGGAACGAGAATGTTGGGTTCCCAATATGCTGCCGTCGTTAATGCTATGTCCCGGAGATTTCTTTCACGAGAGAATGAAGTTGACGAACTTAAACTTCAGATTTCTGAATTGCAAGAAAAGCTTGCAAATAAACGTAAAAAAATTAAAATTTTAAAACGTAAAAATAGGGAGTTGTGGGGATATGTGGAACAGTATACTCAAAAACTTCAACCACACATAGAAGAGATGGAACGAAAGACGGAACAATTACAAAGTGATCAGCAGCGTTTAACAGCAGAGGTTCAACGTTTACAAAAAATAGAGGGTCAGTCTGCTGTTTAGTCTGCTGGTTTATGATAAAGCTTGTTTGTTCGTTATTTCCAACTCTATAAAATTAGTCTTTGAGTATTAAAGTCACAACAACTCTCCTTCCCTTATTTTTTTTTTATTTTTTTTGTTTTTTGTTTTTTTTATTTTTTTTATATATATAACATGCAGAACACCAAATAAACACATGCTCAAAAAAAATGATTTTTATATATATATAAATATGCAATGAATTTAATGAAGCAAGTAATGTAAAAACAGAAAAGAAATGACTCATTCAAAAGCGGGTTTTCTAAGACTCAATATCCCTAAAGAAATACCGCAAAACAAATGGGATAACGGGCAAGATAACTACTTTGCCAAAGCGGACACTTGCGATCGTTGTGCAATCGCGTGTCGGTATCACTTCATCATGCCAGGAAATCCTGGACGCTGACATGGTATTTTTTTTTTTTTTGAAAATAAAGATAAAAACCACGAGTTTAAATGTAAACAACTTTCCCCGGCAACGGCGCCAAAAACTTGACTCGTTTGAAAATGAGCAGCACAAAAGGCTATCCCAAGTGCAGGAGCGTGTCGCGTAGTAATTAGGAATAAATTCCTAGATCGTCTGCACAGAGAAAGTGCTAAAAATAAACTCGTGTAAAATGGTGGAAATATTTACAATGAGAAAATAAAAATAAAAACTGATGATATATACAATGGATGAAAGAGTGCAGTGAAAAGAAGATTTTACTGGTCGTGAACCAGATTCATTTTTGGTTGGCTTTGAGTGTTTTGGATGCAGTGATGAAAATTAAAGAGATTAGAATGTAAGACAGTGAATTTAAATTGCTGAAAATTAAATGACTGAAATTTAAATGAGCAAGAAAATTAAATGACATAAAAATAAATTGCAGAAAATAAAAGTGCAGAAAAATTAACTGACATAAAATTAAATGACAATAAAATAAAAGTGCAGGAAATTAAATGACATAAAATAAAAGTGCAGAAATTTAAAGTGCAGAAAATAAATGACAGTAAAATAAAAGTGCAGGAATTAAAAGTGCTGAAAAATAAAGGACATTAATTTAAAGTGCATAAAAATAAATGACATAAATTAAAATAAAAAAAAAATAAAATAAAAGTGGAGACTACAGATGAAGGAGAACAGCTCGATAACACAGTTGGTCCATTAGGCTCTCAACTGCATCACTGAACTCCCTCACTTCATCTGCACTATCTCCTAAACTGAAAATCTACAGACTATTCCTAAGCTATTCTACTGGGTGTCTAACATCGACCACCTTTCTTCATTTGTTTACAAGCCTTATATAGGCATCAAAAAACTGCACTGTGCTGCCTATGTCTGCGCTCCATGTGCATCTGTCTTCAGCCACCCATGTGTTCTTGTTCCCCGCATGCGTTTTATTTATTTATTTTTTCTTCCACTCCGTATGTCTACTGCATGCTTTTCATCTTTCTTTTCTTTTTCTTTTCTTATTCTTCCTTCTCGCTCCAGCTTTTCCACTCCGCATGCTTCTCTTTCTTTTCTTTTTCTTTTCTTATTCTTCCTTCTCGCATGCAGCGTCTTTCTTTTCTTTCTTTCTTTTTTTTTTTTTCCCGTTTCTTCCCGTCTGCTTCTCTTTCGTTTCTTTTCTTTTTCTTTCTTTTTTTTTTTCGTTTCTTCCTCTTCTTTCTTCTGCCGCGAGAGTGTTTCAGATGGTGGTGCCGACTGGTTTAAGGCCCATGGTGGTGAACTGCAGCTTGAAGGTGCTGCAAGCAGAGGAGGATGGTGCTGCGCATGGAAGCTTCTGTCGCGGCTGCAGGTGGCTGGGCAGTGCTGTATGTGCATGCGGTGGCTGCGGCTTCGTGGAGGTGGTTTAGGTGGTGCTGGCGAAGTCGAAGTGGCTGGGCACGGCGAGCAGTTGTTGTGTAGGAAGCTGAGTTGCCTTGGCTGGTGGAAGTGCGTAGGAGTGGTGCTGTCGTGGCGTCGGGCCGTGCATGGAGTGTGCAGTGGTTCACTGGCAACAACTGCATGGAGGTGGAGGAGTGCTGCCGTAGGTGTAGGTGGCCGAGATGGGCTGCACTGGGCGGAGAAACAGTTACCGAACATATGCATGGCGTCTGTTCGCTGGAAGAGGATGGACGGAGGTTGAAGACAACGTGAGGTTGAAGATGACGCAAACGACATGTCGTTTTCGTCTATTGACAAAACGGCACATCGTTTAGCGTAAACGGTGAAATCATTCAGTGCAAAACGACATGTCGTTTTGGTCTGCCGACCAAACGACATGTCGTTTAGTCAGCGCAGAAAAACAAAAAAAATAAATAAAAGAAAAAAAATAAAATAAAATAAAATAAAATAAAATAAAATAAAAATTAGACAAGCAAAATTAAATAATAATCACATAAAATAAAAATAAAACTAATAAAATATTAAAAGTATGTTGTGCATGTGAAGAAATTATTGCCCAAATAAATCACAAGTTATAAAATCAAGCATAAACTATGCTTTTAATTAATTTAATTCACAACTTGGATTTATGCCTCTGAATCAATTTTTCCATCTAAAACCAATGATAAAATAATAAAACAATTAAAAATATATTGGTTTTAAATGTGTAAAATATGCAATAATGCAGCTCAATCAAGAACCCCAACTTTGCCGACGAAGACCCATTTTCTTCATACGGTAGTAGTAATAAAGTACTTTAATAATATCTAACTTCATTGACTCAAATCATATACATCACCATTTTTTATACATCACCATTCACCATTTTTGTCCTCTGTGTTGTTTTCAAACACTTGAGAGAAATATCTAATGTAGAAGCATGAGAAATCCCACTTTGACTGTTTCTGTGTTTCTTGGCTAGTGAGGGTGATCGTTGTTCTAATATTGAATTACCAATTTAGGAAGTGAGAAAAGAACTCCTTACATTTATAGTTCTAAGGTTGAAAATCCTAATTTGAAATTGCAATATTATTGCTTCATGGAACTATAGTCGAACGGGTGTGAAGCATGCAGCAAGAAAATTAGTCTATGAAACTAATTTCTGAGGCTTCCAGCAAATTTAGTATGACCTAAACTCCTCAAACAAATCTAGTGAGATCTGATAACAAGTACCTCATAAATATTAGAATTTGAAAATCTTTTGTGAAACATGAAGTTCCATAACAATGTTAGCTTTTCAAAACCACAAAGCTTGCACTTATCCGAAGTTCAAATCGAAATGGAGGTCTTGAGTTCGAACCCCTCCGCCAATGTATAAAAAAAAAGCCTATCAATGACAAGCTATGTAATCATGATTTCATACAACAATAAAATGTTGGGGGAAATTTGGAGTCGGGTTCAAATGCAGAGGCTCTACACGATCTAATGTCATATTAAATCATCACTTTCATAAAAATGTAAGCTTATGAAGATTTTTTAAATATAGTTATTTAATTTTATTAATAACTATATTCACAACAACGGGCATACTCAATTTGTTCTCAGCTTTTATAGTGGCAAAGAATCTCCTCAAGTTATTACTTGAATTGTTCTTCTTACATATAATCTTTGAAGAATTCATTTGTAATTTGAATTTTCAACGACTGTTTGAGTCTTGTGTGTTTGTGCTCCCATACAATAATTCCTGTAGTATAAACATATGGAAGTGTCACGGGTGCAGTGGGCAAGGCCTGAAGTGGTGGAGGGAAGAAATGGGGGTGATTTGTAGAAGGGCGTAACAGAATTAACAGAATTAACGGGAATGGACACTTAGTGAAATGGCGCGTATTGCTTTTTATAGGGAATAAGTGAAACGGCGCGTTTTGTTCATTTGTATAATCATGTTTTGCGTTTCAGTTGTGTTGTTGCATTTTGTTCTTTGTAGTTTGTGTTTTGAACATTAGAATAATTCACTGTTTCTCTTCTTCACGACTGCTACTATAAAAGCAGAAGTGGAGCTTGTAACTAGGCATCGAATCAGTAATTGAGTTAGGTCATTTGTTGGAGGTTGGGAATCCCTCGAAGATTCTCCTCAAGGTTCATTATGGAATCTTGATCAATCTTGTGTTACTCTTGTCTCGTGTGGTATCTTGGCTTCCTCTGTGTGAATCTGAGTGATTAGCATTAAGGTTCCAGATTAACCTTTATAGGAAGGGTCATCTATGAATCTTCCTCATAGATATAACAGTGACAGAAACATGATTAGAATCATATGGAGGGTTCTTGGTCTTAATTCCAAACACAATCTAATGCAATGCATTCATATCAGGTTGGTCTTCCTTCTTAATGAAAAACCAACTAGTGGGATTACATGATGAACATTGTCATCGAGTCTTTGAGTCACATATATGTAGAGTGACTACTTTGCTGCTGAATTAGAGAATAATATGCGCCGCCACGTCCAACAGCGAGTAGATCTGAGTGTGATCCGAGTTCCACAACCTTACCATCCCTTATCACAGCTATGTTGTTTGCCTTCTGTATTGTGGATAGTCGATGAGCTACGATTACGCATGTTCTGCCTACCATCATCTTCTCCAGTGCCTCTTGGACTAGATTTTCTGACACACTATCAAGGGCGCTGGTTGCCTCGTCCAAGAGAAGTATTGTTGGGTCCTTAAGTATAGCTCTAGCTAGTGCTATCCTCTGCTTTTGGCCTCCTGATAGTTGGGCTCCTCTTTCTCCACAGTATGTATCATAGCCATCTTTCATGGAACTGCATTATAAAGTGTTATTTCCCCATAAAGTAGCTTGACGTAATTTTTTTCTATAGCAACATAAAGAGGAGGGATCCATACCTTATAAATTCATGAGCATTTGCAAGTATTGCTGCCTTCCTTACTTCAGATTCTGAAGCACCCTCTTTACCATAGACAATGTTCTCACAAATAGTTCCAGCAAAGAGAGTGGGCTCTTGACTCACTAATGCAATATGTGACCTTAACTTCCTTAAATTATAGCTCTTGATGTCACATTCGTCTATAAATATAGATCCCCTTAAGGGGTCATAAAATCTTTCAATCAACCCAATGACAGTGGATTTGCCTGAACCACTCTGTCCTACCAGTGCCATGGTTTTCCCGGCTTCAATCTTGAGACTTAGGCCCTTAAAAATTGTTTGGTTAGGCCTACTTGGATAAGAGAAATACACCTTCTTAAGTTCTATTTGACCCTTGATATACTTTTTAACACGAATACCAGTGGAGCTTTTAGGTTCAATCTCACTTCTTCTGTCTATGATTGCAAAAACTGATCTAATGGCATTGCTACCTTTGGCTATATCAGAAGTCATACTTCCTGCATCTGCAATGTTCTTACCAGTGCTAATCAAGATGAAGAAAGCTTGAAATAGGTGTTTTGGGGTGACCGTTTTCTGATTGACCAACCTCCCTCCGTACCAGAAAGTTAAAGATATGGCAGCTGTAGTCAAAAATTGAGAGCTAAACATTCCAAAACCTGAAAACCACGACTGTTTGACACTCTCCCTCCTAGGGCCGTCCATTGCTGCTCCAAATAGACAGAGTATTCTTTTCTGTGAGGAAAATGCTGTGATGGTTTTGTGGTTGATGATAGCTTCACTTGCTAGTTGACTACCCTTACTTTGTGCTTTCTTAGCCATTTCAGACAACCTTTTCATTAGAACACTCCTTGAATAGAAGCTTGCAATGAGCAAAGGCTGCATGGCAATCATTACAATGGCTACCCTCCAAGTGACTACTAATCCAATGACAAAAGCAACGGAGGCACTAAAGAAAACCTGAACCAGCAATGACATACGCTCGACAATTAGTGAGCGTATCATGTTAGCTTCTGTGGCTAACCGTGCACAGATGGCTGCACTTGTATTATCATCTTGATCAAACCATCCTATCTCAAAGGTTAGCAAATTTTCAAGCATATTTTCTCTCACCCTTCTTGTTAAACATTCTCCCATAATTCCAAAATTGTAGTGTTGTAAGAGATTGGCAATGAAGCTAAGAACTGCTAGGCTTAGGAAGATGCAGCTGTAAAATCTGGTTTCTGATCTTATGGAAGATTTGTCGTCTTTGAAGTAAACTGAAACAATTGTTCCCAAGCAGTAGGCATGAATTGGTTGAATAGTTCCAAAGCCAGCAGCCCCTAAACATCCAAGTACAGCTTGCTTCCACTCAGGTGCATTCATCTGTAGTAACCGCCATTGGGAAACTGGAGGATAAGCATGGGTTTTGGATGTTCCATCATTATCATGATCGTAAGGATGCATTTCTAACGAGTGTGTAAGATCAATGGAGAAAGCTGAGCTGAATGGGTAGGCTGGGCTACTTTGCCTACTTGATCTCACACTGATAGGTGTCTGTGGAGCCATGGCACTAATCATTCTGCCAAGATTTGTATCCTCTCTTTGATGGTAGAAACTATCGAAGGCTTCATTTTGCATTGCTGAATGCTGCAAGTGAACCATTTTGCTATAGACCCCACCTTCTCCATTATTCATGTGGATTAGCTCATCATGAGACCCAGATTCGACCACACTTCCTGATTGAAGAACCACTATCAAATCAGCCCTGAGGATTGTGGAGAGGCGGTGGGCAATGATAATTGTTGTCCTTCCTTCTGATGCCTTGTCCAAGGCTTCCTGTACTATTCTTTCAGACTGTGAGTCCAAAGCACTAGTGGCTTCATCAAGCAAAAGGATTCTTGGATCTCTGATTAAGGCTCTTGCTATAGCAATCCTCTGCTTTTGTCCCCCAGACAATTGAACTCCAAATTGCCCTACCTGAAATACAAGGAAAACTTTTCCAAAGCCAAAATTAGCATTGAAAATTATCTTTCACTTGACGAAGAAGTAATAAATCATGACTTACTTGAGTTTCATATCCTTGAGGAAGTTTGATGATGAAGTCATGTGCATTTGCAGCCTTAGCTGCATGGATAACTAGATCCATTGAAGCTTCTTCCTTGCCAAACAGAATGTTCTCTTTTATGGATGTTGCAAAGAGAATTGGCTGTTGATTAACTAGTCCCATCAAGGACCTTAGCCACTTAACCTGTAGTCTCTTTATTTTGTACTTATCAAGAAGAATGTCTCCATTGACAGGGTCATAAAACCTCTCAAGTAAAGAAATTATTGTAGACTTTCCAGAACCACTACCTCCCACTAGACCTACTGTCTTTCCGGCTTCCACTCTAAGATTGAATCCTCGAAGTACTGGGGTATCAGGTCTTGATGGGTAGCTAAAGTCAATCTCTTTAAATTCGATTTCTCCTCTGACATTTGACAGAATTTTACCTTTTTCAGCTTCGGAGTCTATAATTGGAATCCGATCAATCATCTCCAGAAACCTGGTGGCAGCAGTTGTTGCCTCCAAGATGGAGGAGAGATTTGGGAGGACATTCATAATGGACCTAAAGATACAAGATTAAGGATGTGAGTTATGACAGAGAAACTTCCCTAGTAATAATTGAAGGCTATTGATATTTATATTTTTAAATAATAACACCAAAATTTTATACAAGGGACCTGAACTTGAAAAACTTTCTGAAGTACTTGGAGAATCCTTCAATAACTTACAATTTCTGTAATACTCTTTTATGTAACAAACACTACATTCCAAATATTCTTGAATTAAATATCATATTTCCATTAGATTTTTGAATTTTGATGTTTACGAGGCACAAGGTGCAAATGCTTCCGAAGCACAAAACATGTCAGTGGCAATTAAAATCAAATAATGGAAGAATTATGGTAGTATGAGTGAAAGTAACTCACACTCCTGCCAACATGACACAAACTCCAGAAATGAAAACAAGTCCTCCTTTCTCTCCTCTTTCAGTGACTAGAACACTACCGACCCAAGCCTGGAAAGCCCAAACTGCATAAATCATCCCCATGCTCCCTATCATCATTCCCTTTGTGAGGCCTTGCTTTATGCCAAGCTCCATACTTTTCTGGAGTGCACAGCTGAATCTATCCAGTGTTTGATGCTCCCCCACATATGAATAGACAGTGCGGATTGATGATATTGCTTGTTCTGCAATCCCACCTGCAATTCCATAAGCATCCCTTGCCTTCAATCCGAGGCCCTTCATTTTCTTTCCAAACCCAACTCCTGGAACGACAAACAGGAGCGAGAATGGAAGAGCGGCCAATGCAAGTCGCCGAGAAAGGACAAATGCAATTATTAGGCAAGAGATGAATGATGTAAGGTGAGCCAGGCAGTTGGGTATCTACAGTAAAATAAACGTAGATGAAGTTAACAAAATAGCATAAAGAAGAAATAAGAATCTCTTCTATCACAATCAAAAACCTTCTCAGCTATAGTGTCTTGGATTATATGGGCATCAGAAGAGATGGTAGAAACGACTTGGAAGGTGGTGGAAGAAGCGGCATTGTTGTCATAGAAACCAACTTCATGCCTGAGGACTGCCCTTAAGTATTCTACTCTCATGCAATATGTTTGTCTCTCTGCAGTTCTTGTCCAGCATAGTCCCTCTGTTAAGTATGATTTTGTATAGGCATAATCAGAACTCAAAAGTTTTAATCTAGTGCGGTGCATTAAAAATTCAAATGCTACTAATTATTGCTCTATATGCAGATTATGATTAAAATCTGTTATACAATTACTCTATGCTGATGTTTCATATTGTTCTTACCAATCAAATCGCCGTTTCAATTACTGTTTTCAGCGAGAAAACATGGGAAGAACAACTAACATGTGTTTAGGTAGAAATGCAAAAATGAAAAAAAACGACGCTAGGCTTGATAAATTTACTCCCAAGTTCATGCGGTCATGTGGGTGATAAAGAGGAAAAAAAATGAAGATATGGAAATGAAAAAAAAATTCAATTTCGAGCTAGCCTCTAGGGTGCAAGATGAAGAAGCCTAATCCATCTGATGGGAAAAGATTGGACTTCTAAGACATTTTACATGGATATCTGTTGAACTATGAAGACCTGATCATTCTATAAAGCAGGGAAAGGAGAAGCATTTTCCTTCTCTCTCTCTCTCTCTCTCTCTCTCTCAAACATGAGTCAAATTTCTTACCAACAAAAGCTGATATCCCAACTCCAATGGCGACATAAAGCAGCCTGAGTGAGTACTGCAAGAAAAAGGCATGAGGCTCTCCTACATAAAGATATATCTGGTCCTGATGTAATTTAAAACCGTACTGCAGTTAGTTTGCATACCTTGTTAACAATTTCATTGGAGAAAGAAATCCCAGATATTCCTCCATACTCATTGATCAAGCCGCTGAGAACAAGCATCGTGAGTGGAGTCATCAGCCCATCACCAATGCTGCCCAAAGTACCAAAAATCAAGAGCAACTTGTCCAGACCATCACTGTACCTGAAAAGATGACCTATGCTCCCCATATCAATTGCTTGATCTTCAACTTTTCATTTATTTCTGCAATCAAACGCACTGTCACTGGCTAAAAGAGCTTTAAAAAGAGGTAGTGTAGCCACTAGCCACCCTTTTTGGTTGTTTGTTCTGTTGTTACGTTTCTAATATCCAGTGCCAAATGGGAGAAATATGCAAGAGTTTCTTAGAAAGCCGGCCTTTGTTTTGTCACTTTGGTTTTGTAATCATGTATATTTCTTTATGTCCTCTTGGGTAGCTTCAACAGAATGGATGTTAATCGTATCCGTTTTGATACATAAAATCATTTTATCGCATCTAAACTGTATAATCAAATGTGGTTCCATTTGCCTCGATGTATTCTCGCAAGTAATCTCTCCCATGGTCCACCAACTACAACGAGGTTAGGGACAGAATCCCCGGTAACTAGGATAGGCACAAAAAATGTGACAATGTTAATCAGTAAAGGTTTCATCTATAACATTGTCTTAATTTTTTTTTATATATATAATTTTTTTTTTCATTTTATGTTTTATATTAAAATTAATGACCAGAGCAGCTTTAGAATTCATAGCTAATTTAAAATTATTTTAAAATTTTAAAAATATTGAAAATTTATTGCGTCTTCTTTTGTTTAAAATATTTTATTTTTTATTTTTTATATTTTATATTAAAATTAATGATCAGAGGTGGTTTAGATTTAAAATTCAATTCAACTCATCTCAGTTTAACTCCTTTTATCATTACAAGTTTTTAAAATTTTTTATCATTAATTTTTTTAAATCTCAAAATAATAATAATAATATTTAAAAAATAATATTTTAATAATATTTTATTCTACTATTCACAAACATCTCAATTCATCTCAGTTTATCACTGAATCCAAACCACACAGAATTAATAAGATTTTTCCAATTAGTTATAATAATAAGAAAAATACTATTTAATCCTTCAATATTGCAGTTTAAAGTTATAATTTGAGTATTTTAATTTTTTTAATTTAATTTTTTTAGTTTTTTATTAAAAAAATAATTATTAATAAAATTGTGTATTTTTATTTATTTTAATCGTTAAAGATATTAAAAAATTAATTTAAAAAAAAAGGATAAAAAATAACCACAAAAAGTACATCCTAATAATAATAATAATAAATAATAATAATAATAAAACAGATTTATTATTTGCGATGCATCTCCTTGAATGTATCATATAATCTCTCCGACGAACTCTCAAAAAAAATTTCAGCCAAAACAAATTTGACGAGGCATAGCAGAATACAAAGGAGCAGAAAATGGTGAAAGTGTCCACCTACTTCGCGATGTCATTTGGAGCCTTCTTATTCTGGGAATCCATGGATAAGCTTCACGTTTGGATCGCTCTACATCAAGACGAAAAGGTTTTAATCTTTTTCTCAATTTCCTTGCTACTCATGTCTGCTGTATGTATTTGCTTCAGATTTCAAGGGAATGTCCCCTCTGCATCCTTGTCTTCTCTTTCCATCATTTCAAAAGAATTTTCTCGATTTGGTTAAACCCTAATCTCATTTTCTTTTTTTGATAACCCTAATTTCATTTTTCAAATGTAGAGAAAATCTTCGAGATTAAGACTTTCCGTATGCTAGTTAGATCTCTGTTTAGTTGTGATCTTTCGGCTGTCCCAAACGTAGTAGTCGATCCATTTCGTCATTGAACTTGGCAAAATTCCGATGTTCATTTAATTCAAATTAGATTTTTTTTTTTTATCCTGTTCAAGGCTGCTTATAACTGTTTGTATAATATTTCCGATTTGAAAGATATGGTTGCTGATTTTTATGTTATCCGCATCATATTGTTTTGATAGGTAACAAATAGATGTCTAAGCCTTAAAGATTATCCGCATCATTTTCTGCTGTAGTGAGACTAATTTCGGTTTTTGTTCATTTTTTTGACAGAAAGAGAGACTGGACAAGGAAGCGGAGATCAAGAGAGTCCGGGAGGAGCTATTGAAACAAGCCAAACATAGGGACTCTCTCCTGTGATCGCGTTGTGTTTTGATGCGGGTGGTGTTTTCTCTAAATTCCTCTCGTTGTTATTTTTACCTGAATTGTCTAGTGCCGTATGGATAAAAAAGCATAACAATCAACTTATCTGTTTCAAGCTGATGAGTTTGTCCGTTACGAATTTTATTTTTACCTGCTTTATGAACCAGCGCAATTGTATCTGCCTGCACCTGTTGGAATGTTTAGTGAAGTTGGTTTTAATAAGACTATTACATCTTCTATGAGTTTATTTGATGTAATAGAAGCAGTAATTGAAATTAAGAGAAACTGCATGTTTTGCTTGAATACTTTGCCTTGTTGATTATATTAAAGGTAAACTGTGAACTGTTGTTGAGAAAGTAAGGCTGGATTTTGTCTCACTAGCTTGCTTTTTTCTCTATTGTGCTTGGAAATTATTATGCTTGGTGTAAATCAAATGTCTATAATCAAGGCCTGTTTGGCCAGCTGAATGTACATGTTTATGTGTGATAGTCTAAAACCTTCTTGAATGTATGCATGTGAGTTTCTTCCCGGTGATCTTTTANTTTTTTTTTTTTTTTTTGTTTTGATAGAAGAAATGAACTTAACTGAATCTCAACAGAACATTACATCTGGTTTTCAACCCAGACAACTTGTGAAATGAACTGTGGAACTTGATCCCACCACATGACGATATGGTCTACATTCCATGCATGCCTAGCAAGCCGATGGGCTGCCTCATTCCCCATTCTGTTAACATGATGAATTCTGCAGCTGCCATTAGGAACTTTTTACTTTTGTAAGTAAAAATAATAGTATTAGTGGAAATCGGAGGGAGTAACTTCCATATTTGAGTTGTATATAAAAAGTAGTCTCCATAACTAGCCATCCCAAATACAGTAAATCCAAAGAATCTGAAAATTTCAAGAGAGAATTTCTAGGGGCCACACCCCCTAGTGAAAAGCCAGCGATTTAACTAGTTCCGTGTAGGGAAACTTCCGAGGGTGCAGTGTACGGGACTGGGGTTTACTCTGTAGGGGTGGGTTCGAGGGGCCCTGTCTTGGAGAGGTTCCCCGACATAAAAAAATAAAAACATAAAAAAAAATTTCAAGGGACTACTTCCATCTAAAGAAGTTATAAAAATTAGTGTTTGGACATATCAGTGTCAAATAGTAGTATAAGAATGTTTAGATTGGGATCTAGTCTATATTACATATAAGTTATAACTGTCTCAGTTTTTGTTTAGGGCGTGTTTCTGTGGGATAGGATCTGGTCAGTTTAGGGCTTGGCTTGGTGGTTATTTTCCCCATTCATTCAGGTGGTTCTCATGTATATTTCTTGGGTACAGTGGTACACCCTTTGGTTTTTAATGATTTTTTTATCACTTATTTATTTTTTAAAAAAGGAGGTTATAACCATAGGTCCATATTGAAGATACAGCTCAGGAATATCAACCCTCATGCTTCTTCCATACATAGCCTTTACAAAAGTTATGCCTTGGTGCTCTCATGGTAGGTGACACCAGCATCCTGAAAGCACTCCATGCAAAAATCAACATTGTCAAAAAGATTTCCTTGGCGTCAGCTTTAAAACCCATTTCATTGCCACTTATTAGATACCCCTTGGTCGTGGGTTCAATATCTTTCCCACAAGAATTGGCAGGATGGCCATCAAAGGACTAAGGTGGAGGGCTTGTAAACTTCTGTCGCAGTCTTAATGTTTTCTGTGTTTTGACAAGTATGTTTCCTCTGTATCACATGGTTTCAAGTTCTTCCGCCTCTTCAGCCTGTTTGAATCATTGAGAGTAAGTTGCATGTTTTGATATGTGATTCTGCATTACATGTGGAACTGTTTTGGTCTATTATGCAAAAATAAAATAGAAATAGATGATGGTGCATGTATATGCTCATTGAACCAGTAACAAGGATGTGATGGATATTTAAATATGCTTTGTTATTATCTAAAGGGTAGTGACTACTCCCTTTCAAAGTAGTCTTGTTATCATTGTCTTGGATTACATTTTACATGGACGAAATAGAGTTGCAATGCAGATGTTGTAAAATATGTCAAAGTCACATAAAATATGGCAAGTGTGTTTTGTCATCATTCACATAAAAAAGTGCCCAACATGTGTTGCAGTGCATATCTTACTGAAGTTGGGTCTGGGCATTCCTTTGGTAGTGTCGATGCAATCTTACTCAGGTTTCTCCCTACATGCTGTATTTTTTTACCACCCTTAACATTCGTCTCCTTAGTGGGTGAAATTAGAAGTTTGGGTAGAAGGTGTAACTCTTAAGCCATGTTGCGTTGGTTGCGTCTGTTTCATTTTTGTAGCAAGTTATAATTCCCAAAGTTTTATAGATAATGGTTTCATCCTTTGAACCTTTTTGTTTTTTTAGCAATGTGCTATTTTCAATCACATAAAGAATTTACAAGTTCATGGCGGAAAATCTTGCATGTGTCCGGTATAAGGAATTATGAATAAGAGGGTCAGGAGAATTGTTGTCACTCTAGAAGGCGGCAGCTATATTTTGAGTGAGTTCATGTACTCTTTTGTTTGCACATCGTTGGACTTGAATCGGATTTCTGTGTTGCAATTTCTGGATAAGATGCTCAGAGTCTTCAATTATATAGTTGATTTGCAAATCAGAGTATTGAATAGGATGAGTTAGTGCCAAATAAACAAGCTTTGAATCTCCTATTACGATGTAATTTCCTGCCTCGGGACAGTTGCTTCTTTAATGGCCAATAATGCACATCCTGTGCTTCTCCAATGAGGTGATGTGGCTGGCATGCTTTTTACCCAGGATTGTATTAAATGTCCATGATTATTTCTGCATATTTCCACTAAAATGGTGAAGTTGTCTCTAATGGCAGCATCTTATAATTGAACACTCCTCTGGTGGAGGTTTCTAGTGAGTGAAGGGGTGGAGTTTTTTTGTATATGGTTCTGTGCTTGGGCATGCTCTCGAGATAGTCTTAAGAAGGGGCTGGGATGGGTTGGCCTTTGTTAGCTCAGTTTCTATACATCCTAAAGTGCCCACCAAAATTTGGACAGGATAGATATTTTAGCTAGAAAGCTTGAAGATATAGAAATGGGTTGATTGAAGATGACTTGTAAATCCAATGGCCAGGGGAAGAAATACCAAATATGGCAAATAATGCAGAGTGGCAATCTAGGTAATGTTCTATGAAAAATTATATTTGCAATCATGGAGTGCGCAAGTGCAGCATAATCTTTTTGAAAAAAAAAATATATATGTTATTCACATGAAAAAATTAATTTTTTAATGGTAGATTTTACTCTTTTTTAAAAAGATTGCGTGGCGCTTGTACAATCCACATTGTATGTAGTATTACTCTATTTTGGTGGGGAGGGTATTCCATGGAGTTAATTTGAGCCTAGCATGCAGATTGAGTTTCCAAAATTGTTTCTCAAAGTGAGGGAAAGCGTTGTATTTTGGACACAATAATGAGTGACGAGTCTATAGGCTGATTTGGTGGTGAATTTTCCATTCTGTGAGATGGTCCAAAGAAGCTGGTCTGGTGTGTCCTACATTTTGAGAACGTTGCACGTTTAAGGTCGTACATTTTCCTTAAGCCTAATCCCCATGAAACTTGGGTGTACAAATAAAATTGCATCTATTCTCAGATAAAGATGATGCTTTTAATCTAGCTTATAACCCCTACCAAATTTCATTAAGAGATTGTCTAAAGAGGAGAAGGAGAACATAGTTTTTGGGAAATGCAAAGAGCGCTGCTGATAAGGTTGGTCCTTGAAGCTTGGAGTTTGGCTTATCATCCTCTTTGGCTTTCACAATCTGAGTAATGGGGTTTGCAATTTTTAAAAAGCTTTCACGAACCTATTATGAAGGTTGTGGGATTTAATCAATTAAATTAAATAGGTCAAGTTATGGTTGGCTTATATCATTTATAGTCAATTTAACATAATCTAAAGTCAATTTGTGACATTTATAGTCAATTTAACATAACCCACGTGTCTCCCTTCCTTGTAGCCCAATTTGCCACTCGTGCTGGCCCAAAAGATTCCCCACCCTTAGATCTTCCCAGTCTGACCATCATGGCCGCACAATGGCCGGTGCCTAAGTCCCACACACTAGTGCAAATTCCTATGCCTTTCGAGATTTGCCTAATCTGTAAATCCATTTTTTTCTTTACCCTTTTTTTTTTTTGAAGAAATCGAACTTTATTAACAGACATCAACCTTACAACTGTCTCTTAGTCCAAAGTACTTGAGAAATTACATCAGGGAAAGATACCCACTACAACCTAATGTCATTGACATTTCAAGCAAGTCTTGCAAACCTATGCGCAGCTTTATTACACATTCTTCCTACATGTCGAACTTCACAGCAGTTGAACCTTGCCATCAACTCCTTTACATCCTTTATGACATTGCCTAACATAGACATGGATGGCTTAGGCTGTTACAGCTCCTTTACCATGATTAGAGAGTCACTTTCAATTATGAGGTTGTTGATTCCCAAGTGAACACTAAGCTGAAGGGCCTGAGTATCTCCAGCATCTCAATTCCTGCTGCATCACTAACATCCTACTCTCTCTTACTAGCTGTCATAAGTACCTCACCCTTACAACTCCTCCTTTACAATCTTATTGCTTTTTCTAAATATTGGAGTTAGGATGTTGTTATATCCAAAATGGGAAAGTCCAAGATCCGAACCGTTTCCATTCATTTATCACCAAACACTTCCATAATCCCTTGGTTGTCTCCTTCCGCCACAACCTACAAGCCCCACCTTTTTCACTTCAACCCCGCATAAGAACCACTTGTATTCTTTTGAGAGAATATGGAGTTTTGCAAAGACATAATACAATGGAGTTTGGGTTTTTGATCTAGCCTTTTAACATAAGAGTTTTCCTCTTTCTCCAAAGGATGGTGAAGATGAGTAAAAGTGGATCTCATTCCAAACTAATAAAGTGTAGGTACATAACTACCATGGCCTTTGGCCATGCATTTATAATTTACTTGTCAAATTGTACAAAAACTGCCACTTTGTACTTGTCTCTTTTGGCAATGAAGGGTAGGGTACATTTTTTGTTGTTGTAGGTGCCCTTTTTTATTTTTCTTTTGTACGGTACTAGTAGTAAGTAAGTGTTTGTTGTGTCCCCCACCCTTTATTCATGTATTATGGGGTTGTTCACCTGGGTACAGGTTCAAGTACTTAGGTGTCAAATAAAGTTCGAGTACCCACCCGGGTTATGACTTAGGTTGATACTAAAAAAAAATTCAGATTTTTGAAATTCGAGTAACTAGATTTTGCAAAAAAAAAACTTTTTCTAAACCCTATATTTTATTAAGGTTATTTAAAGGAAAAAACTCATATTGAAAATATAATAAAGGGAATGAAATAAATCTCAAAACATTGAACCTTGCCCATAAGAATAAAATATATCAAAATGAAAAACTAAATTTTATGTAAAAAATAACTAAAACTAGAAACAATTAATTACTTTTGTCACTAAGTGCATGCAAAGTACAAGAAAAAAAAGGAAATTCAATATTCATAACGTAAAATGCACGCCAATGTGAATTTATATTTTCTAAACTGAGCTTTGAATGATATGAATTTAAGCTTTTAATTACCGATCATTTCTTAAATTTTCAACATAAGAACGTGGTGGATAAAAGAATGAGAGAATTTCCATAGGCAAGAACCTCTGCCCGTAATGAACCAATCAGACGGACCCATCATGAAGAAAAGAAAGACGAAAATTTTATATGCTAACTTTAATTTGTAGAGAGAAGTGGCATTAGAGTGCGATATTGACCATCTTAGATCGAACGCATGGGCTGCAGTGTGGTTATTATCATGCTCTGAGTAAAATTCAAGATTTTTTAATATATAAGAAACAAAAAATAGTTTAAAAGAAAATAAACCTTATGCCACTACAGATCATACACTGACGCATCATAAACATCATTATTTTCCACCAAAAACATAAAAAATGCATACTAAATTTAGTGTTTAAAAAATTAAATCAAATTCTAGCTAGGTTTAAACTTGGAACCCGGGTACTATACTCTACCCGTACCCGTACTCAGGTATACCCGTGTAGAGAAATTCGATTATTAGGCCGGGTAAAATCCGGGCCAATAACAACCCAGATGAATCCGGTTAGAATTTCGGCCCGGTTAGTAGAGCTGCATATGAGCTAGAAGCAAGACTGCATCCTAAAGAAAAGTTAACAACAAGACAGTTAGTATGAGAACCAGAAGATGCTATCTAATGCTATTGCTGTTGATTGAAATGAATTGCACCCCACCTCACAAACAAATTAACTAAACACTTTCCCGGAATAAGATAAGCTGATTTCTTCAGCTTGTTTGGTTGGGTTGAAGAAAATGTAAAGAAAATTTGTTAACAATGATTGATTAGATATTAACCATTAAATAAATTGTCACTGATTTTAGTGAGAAAAGGTTGTCTATATACTTGAGATTCAACAGAGAGAGTGAACAGCTCTTTCATATGAAAAGAAAAACATATGAATTAAGAATACGACTGTACCCAAATCGAAAATGTTTAATATGGTCTGGGCTCATTTTCTAATGCAGACCCCGTTTGATAAAACCCATTTTATGGCATTTAAGTAATCTTTATGTGAAATGTAGAAACATGATACATCAAACATGCTTGTTAAAAAAATTAAATTGGATGGTTAGTGTTAGGTCTACAAAAAATTATCTTATAAATCTACGGGACTTGATGTAATACCATATATTTTTTTATAATATATAGTATTTTATAATTTAATATATTATATTCAACTACGTATATTTTCTTATGATTCTTCTTGTGCTTTATGAGTACATTTTCCCTTAAAATTGTTTTGGGCTGACTACAAACACCAAGTAAACCTGTTGCAAACCACACTCACACCAAGCGACAAGTAATGTGCGGCAGAGGTTAGAATTACAGGATAGTTTGTCGATTGTATTGGTCTTGCTGCCCCTATTTTGTGCACCCCAGCTCTGGAACATTCTTGGGTTGCTTGGTTGGAAGTGGTGGGCTTGCAACCCATGCAAAGATCACTTCCTCGGAGCCCTTTCGAGTGAGGTCTCTGTACTCACCGAGCACCTCAAAGGATCCAGGTACGACTGCGGTTGCGGATGCTAAGTGGGCTCAGTAGACCATAACGCTGCCTCCCCAAAAAAGGGGTTGTCATCTCATCGCCTCCAAGGTCCCCATGGCACCGTTCAAATTCGTCCCCCGATTAATTGATCCCGTATTGAATAATTCTTCATATGCTGTCGGGGCTCCTTGTCGTCTCTTAGACAGACCTGTTTGTTTCCTCGATAATGGAAGTAAGCAGTACACGATCACTCAAACCTACCATCTTTACCAACCAATCTCTCTATATGCGGTCTATTTTTCTGATGTTGGGGACCAAATTTCTGCCTTATTCGAACAGATTAGAGTTTGATAAAACCGAACTTATTACATATAATGTTCTTTGTTTCCTGACCATCGCAACCTCAGGATAACTGAAATAGCTTTGAGCGAAGTGCTATTATACATTATCGGGAGAGAGATATTTTCAAGTCAAATCTTGTGTTGGGTTCTATTGGATTTTCTGATACTTGACCAACAAGAAGTGAAAATGTTTTTGGGAATCGAGGTGCTCCATAAGCTACACAAAACATGCACACACACTTGACAAAAGGAATTTAACGTAGTTCAACAACTTGCCTATGTTCAAACGAGAAAGACTTCACTATCAATTGGAAACCGATACTAAGGAGGAGGAGGAGTACGCACTCACACTCAACTCTGAACTCACTCTCTTTCTCTCTCTCTGCCTTAGCTCTTCTTCACTTAGCTCTTCTTATGTTTCACCCTTGATTGCTCACTTCATGTGAGGATATCTGACTCCATTGCAACTCCCTCCATTTAAAGGGAGGAGCTTCACCTTTGGATGGTGTGAGCACAAGTCAATTTGTTCAATATTTTTTGGCATACTTTTGACTTAGTGGTTGGCAACTTTCGGTGGAAAAGTTGGCGACCCGCAATGCTTGGTTGGCTGCCCACATGGGCGTGGACCAAACCAACAATTATCCCCCCTTCATGCCCATTGTGGGAGAATACAATCTAACCTCCTTTAGTTGTTGTCCATCCTAGTTATTTCTTGGCAAAGCCTGCTTCCATGGCTCTCCCTAAACAACAGACAGAATATTCTGAGGTATCTCCCATAACTTCTGGTGAAGGGATTTGCGTCTCCCCCTGTTCGACACCTCCTACATCTTCCTCTTCTACAGCTTCCCATGGAGCCCTGCTTGACACCTTTTGCATCTACTTGCAACTTCCCGTGGAGCCCCACTCAACACTTCTGCCTGTACCTACAACTTTCCGTGGAGCCTTATTCAACACCGTCTATAGCTTCCTTCTACTACTGGAGTTGCCATATCACATCCTCGCCTTGTCACCAGGCGACCACACTCCCAATTGGAGTGTTCACATGTCTAGACTTCCTGCTGAGTTGTCATGTCTGCATTCCCTTGTTGGAGTGCCTGCACTCCTCATCTGAGTACCTTTTGTCCTCGCTTTGTCACTAGGCTGCTGCACTCCTAACCAGAGCACCCATACTCCTCATCGAAGTATCTACATGTCTGCACTCCCCACTGAGCGGTCATGTATGTCCTTGCTTTATCTCAACTGATTGTACTCTCAATTAGAGTACCTGTATACACACTCTCCATCGGAGCAATTGTACTCTCCACTGAGTACTTGTATATCTTCACTCCTCCACCAGAATGCCTGTTGTTCTAGTCGAGATACTCGTCGAAGTACCTGCACCCATCTCCGAGGTGCTTGCACGCCCCATCGACATGTTGTGCAAAGATCACTTCTTTGCAAAATGTAGTGACTCATCTTTCTGCTTCCTATGTGCACTTGGAGAGGTACCCATCACTGATCGAGAGCCAAAGTGATTTGCAATAATCCATGTCGTGGCTATACAACACTTATATGTCTCTTACTTTGAGCTTTTGAACACCCGACATCGTCACACTTGTCATCTGGCTAGATTCCTAGACACCCGTCCATATCTGCACTCCACTACCACTCTCGATCCTCGGTGTAAACCTATGCCTATTCTGTGTGTGTTTGTACGACCGCTGCTCCCCTTGTTCATATCCGCATGTACTACTAGACCCATGTCTGACAACTAGTCCTCCCGTCATGACACTACCCTCCAGCCTCTACTTCCCACCAATCTACCATCCTAGCAGCATATCGACACTATTTCCATTGATAATTGGCTTGCTTTGTTCCTTGAACAATTCGGCATGATCTGCCCTCTCTAACCGTAGTAAAAACACCAAAACTTGCATCTCTACAGACTCGAACTTGGATCGCCTATCTACTCCAATTTCGGATCAGCCCACCAAATCCTAGTTCCCATCTTCCTTCTTCACCTAGGTCTCTTGCGAAAGTGTATCCTCCATCTGTGACTCCCTTAGAATCATAATCACACTTGTCGTGGTGTTCACCATTCCAATTCTCTCATCTAGAAGTGAAATCTCTTGATTTTGACCTCATGGATGGATCCAGAAAGTTGAAAAACCTTAGGAGGGGGGCTTAATTGAAAATTTTGGAATTTTTGAGGGGTCAAATTGAAATTTTCAAAACTTCAGGGACATTTTTGCAATTTTTCAAAGTATCTCCTTCAGAGAATATTCTATACTAGAAGGAATATTCCATCGCTGACTCAGTTACCACGTGGCCCTTGTTGCTGATGTGGCTCTGACATATAAGCACCTCATGCTAATGTGGACCATGACACGTCATCACTTTTGCTGACATGGCCTCATCATGTGTCTGACATGGTATCTTTGCTACCTTGGAGCGTGGTGTGAGTAACCCCGTGCATCTTCAAACTCCATTCGCGCGTGCTGCTAGTGTCCATGTGTGGATCTACTTGCCTTTCTTCAAGTAGCGCTTGGCGAGGCGTGCATGCGATGTCCTTCCGGCCTTTTGTTTGCACTATTTTTCTTGTCTCGATAAGACAAACAGTTTGGTATGCTCCAATTTTCAAATTGAGCAATGTACCAGAATTAATTTTCTTTGGTTCACGAAAACCACCTCCCAAAATGCTCTGATATCACTTTTTGGGAATTGTGGTGCACCAGAGGCTACACAAAACATGCACACACACTTGATAGAAGGAATTTAACGTGGCTTGGCAACTTGCCTATGTGTAGAGACTTCACTATTAAGTGAAAACCAATACAAACGAGGAGGAGGATGAGTACACACTCACACTCAACTCAGAACTCACTCTCTTTCTTTCTTTCTCTCTCCCTTAGCTCTTCTTCACTGAGCTCTTCTTGTGTTTCGCTCTTGATCGCTCACTTTATGTGAGGATGTCTTACACCATTACAACTCCCTCTATTTATAAGAAGGAGCTTCACCTTCTGATGGTGTGAACACAAGCCAATTTGTTCATTATTTTTGGGTTGCTTTTGGTGGGTGGCTGACAGCTTTCAATGGAAAAGTTGGCTGCCCACATGGGCGTGGACCAAACTACCAAAAATAGTACCTGTTACAACATAAAAAGAAAAATGCTTGTCATAGATTACAACCCAAATAAAACATAAGTTTCCAAAGGAAAAACTATACATCATCTGTACCTCACTGTTAAAAATAGATTAATGCCATTGTGAGATATACAAGATCAATCATATGAAGACTTTTGTGCACTCTACGAAGAAGACTTTTCATTTTTTCAAGAGTGACTTTTAGTTTCTCAAAGTCGTCTTTTAATTTCTCAAGATTGTCCCTTTATTTTTTCAAAAGTAATTTATGATCATCAAGTCTGATGAATCTTATGTGCATATATATAGGTTGATGCATTGTAATCTTTTTTCAAGAGAGTGGTAAACAAAATTTTCCTAAAACAAAAATACTCTATCATTTTATATGCCAACATAGTGGTATCAAGAGCAAAATTCAAATCGAAAAGTGGCTAAGCGTGAAGATTTGTAGCGGGAAAACAAGCCTCGAAGACAACAACAATGGCAAGTACAAGCAATCAAAATATAGGAGCCCAACAACCATCATTTCCTCTTTTCAATGGAGAAAATTATGATTTTTGGTACGTGAAGATGAGAACTATTTTTCTTGCATACGATCTTTAGGAATATGTCTTGATTCAAGAAGGTGTTGTTGAGACAATCTTTCCAAGGATTATCAATGCAATCAAAGCAAAGAAGGCTTGAAAGATTCTTCAAAAGGAGTATAGAGGCACATTGATGGTAAGAATGATAAAAATTCAATCTTTGAGAAAAGATTTTGAAAATATGAAGATGAAAGAAATGGAGTTGTTGAGAGACTATTTTTCTAGACTTGTGGAAGTTGTGAATCAAATGAAGACATATGGAGAAAATATTTCGAATCAAAATTGTTGAGAAAATATTAATTAGTTTGCTACGAAGTTTGATCACATTGTTGCCGTTATTGAAGAAACTAAAGAAATTGACAAGTTGAGTGTTGAAGAGTTCATGGGTTCAATTAAAATATTTGAGCAAAAGTTGAGTAGGCACTCCAAAAAATCAATTGAAAGTGTCTTTCAATCTAAACTCAATGTTAATTCAAAGTCAAGAAAGAAACTCATTAAGAGTGAGTCATCTAGAGGTGGAAGAAATGGAAGAGGATGAGGAAGAAACAATTTTGAGAGAAGTGGAAATGTGGAGTCCACTCAACAAAAATGTGGAATTTTTAAAAGAAGTAGTCATGTTGATAAAGATTGTTGGTTCCGGGGAAAACTTCAATGCTACAATTGTAAAAAGTTTAGGCATATTAAAAAAGATTGTCATTTAAAAAAATATGAGCAAGCAATTTTTTCCGAATAGCAAGAAAGTGAAGCAAATTTGTTTTATGCTTGTCAAGCAGCATTGGAACAAAAGAATGATGTGGTTTCTTCATAGTCGGTGTAGCAATCACATGACTGTAGATGAAAGTATTTTCGTGGAGATTGATACTTCCTCAAATTCCCAAGTTAAGATGGAAAATGGTTCCTTAGTCCAAGCAAAAGGAAAATGTACAATTAATATAGAGACAAACAAAGGCACAAAGTATATTCGGAATGCATTGGTAGTTATGGATTTGGAGCAAAACTTATTAAGTGTTGGGCAAGATTTATGACAAAGTGGGGAGAAGACAAGTTGTAGCAACAATCAAGATGGAAAATAATAAAAGTTTTTCTTTTAGTTTCCCGTATTAAAAAAATATGGCCTCAAAGATGGATGTGGTTGATCAGTCATGGCTTTGGCATAGAAAACTTGGGCACTTGAATTTTTAAATTTTGAAGATTCTTCAACAAAAGAACATGGTGTATGGGTTGCCGACTATACAAGAAGTGCAAGAGGTTTGTGAAGGTTGTGCATTTGGCAAGCATCATCGAGAGTTAGTTCCCAAGAAGAAAGTATGGAGATCCAAAGCACCATTGGAGCTTATCGATACCGATGTATATGGGCCTATGTCAACACCAAGTCATGGAGGTAACGAATATTTTATAATTTTCATTGATGAGTTTACAAGAATGACATGGGTGTATTTCTTGAAGAAAAAATCGGATGTTTTCTCGATTTTAAAAAAATTTCAAAATATTGTTGAGAGACAAAGTGGACACTTTATACAAGTGTTGAGAAGTGATAGAGGTGGTGAGTACAACTCCCATGAATTTGAGAAGTTTTGTGAAGATATTGGCATGGAGAGGCAATTAACGGTTGGATACAGTCCACAACAAAATGGGGTGATGGAAAGAAAGAATAGAACCATTGTTGAGATGAAGAAGTATATGCTTCATGAGAAGGCGTTACCCAAGTCCTTATGGGGTGGAGCGGTATATACGACGATTTATTTGATGAATAGATGTCCGACAGATTTATTTGATGAATAGATGTCCAACAAAGGCAGTAGAAAATAAAACTCCATTTGAGGCTTGGTGTGGAAGAAAACCAACTTTGAATCACTTGAAGGTATTTGGTTGTATTTTCTTTGCTCATGTTCCAAAAGAAGTAAGGCACAAGCTTGATGAAGCTAGTGAAAAATGCATCTTTGTGGATTATAGCTTAAAATCAAAGGACTATAGACTCTTTAGTTTGAGGAAAAATAAATTGATTATTTGTAGATATATGTTTTTTAATGAGAATGCCTCTTGGGATTGGAAAGAAAAGAAAGTTCAAGATCAAGTTACTACCTTCAATGAAGAACTTGAGAATCAAGAAGATGAAGTTGAAGATATTCTTGAAGCTCCACAAGAGATATCTCCTATTGCTAGTTCACAATCATTTCCAACTTCTCCATCAAGCTCAAATTCCTCTTCTCTAAGTTCAACTCCAAAAAGAATGAGAAGGCTTAGTATGTATATGCAAGTTGTAATTTTTTTGTTGTTGAATTGGAGTGTTTTGAAGATGCTATTAAAGAAGAAGAAGCATAAAAAAAGTCATGGAAGAAGATATCTATGTGATTGAAACGAACAAAACTTGGGAGTTGGTAGAAAGGCCAAAAGACAAAGAAGTGATTGGAATGAAGTGGATTTTTTTAAAAAAACGTTTAACCTAGAATTGATCCATTCAAATAAAAAAAAGCAAGACTTATAGCAAAAGGGTATAATCACCAACCAAGAATTGATTTCTAAGAAACATTTGCACCGGTGGCTCAGCGTGATACTATTAGAACTTTTATTGCTTTGGCGGCTCAAAAAGGTTGGTTCTTGATTCAACTTGATGTAAAATCAGCTTTTGTAAATGGAGTTTTAAAATAGGAAGTTTATGTAGAGCAATCACCAGGCTTTGTAGCAAAAGGAGAAGAGAAGAAGGTATACAAGTTGAAGAAGGTTTTGTATGGCCTAAAACAAGCTCCCTGAGTACGGTATTGTGAGATTGATGCTTATTTCAATGTAAAAGGCTTTGAAACAAGCAAAAGTGAGCCAAGTTTTGATGTCAGGACACAAGGTACAACCAGTATTCTTATTATCTCTCTTTATGTTGATGATTTGGTGTTTACTGATAGTGATGAAAATATGATTAATGATTTTAAATTGGAGATGATGAAGAAATAATAAATGAGTGATTTGGATTTATTGCATTACTTCTTGGGCATTGAAATTTATCAAAAAAAAGATTGTGTTTCTATATGCCAAAAATAAATATGCAAAAACTTTACTTGAAAATCTTAAAATGTTAAATTGCAAATCGGTTACAACTCTTTTGGTTGTGAGTGAAAAATTGATGAACAAAGATGGAAGCAAAGAAGTTGATGCATCTATTTATAGAAGTTTGGTTGGCAGTCAATTGTATTCGATGGCTACTATTCGATGGCTACAAGACTAGATATTATGTATGCTATAAGCTTATTATCTCAGTTCATGCACAAGTCAAGCCAAATCCATCTTGGGGACAACCAAGAGGGTGTTGAGAAATAATTTTGGTATTTTTTATGAGAAGAATATTGATGTAAAGTTGATTGGGTTTTGTAATAGTGATTGAGCCGGGTTTTGTTTTACTTCTCCTTCCAACTATTGTTTGTCTGTTCTCCACCCGTTCACAAGTAGGAGTTCTAATTTTGATTCCACAAAGTATTCCCAATTACGAATATCATTATCTTTATGTTAGCTTGGAACTTATATATATATATATATGTATATATATATATAGGTAAAAGAGAATCTTTTATGTTACTAATATTGTTGGTGACAATTGTTTTCAAAATACCAGATAATGAAGGAAATCGTACAAGACCTGTCAAAATTCCAGTGTGGCCTTACTCATCTCTTCCATCAGTAAAATATAAGATTCATATAATAATTTTCCCTTTGTGTTTAGTGTCAATTTAGTTTATTAGAATTAATATTTTATTTTAAACATTTTAGTGAGGCATACAAATGCTATCTCTTACCATCAATGAGAATTACGATTCTGATGTTCTAGATGATATTGAGACGTACATTCCACAATAGGATAGTTCTTGGGGTATGCTTGTCTTGTTTAGTATTTCATGTGGCAACCTATGTAATCTAACAGGACCTTATGTTGTTTTTGGATATCTATTTTCAGGGAAAGTCTGCACCTTAGAAATATAGGATGGAAGTTTCGTAGATTTCACATGTTTGAGTTAGGGTTAGTTTATTTTCTAATTCCATGAACTGTTTCTTTTAATATATAACATTCTCTATACAAGAGTGTTGATTTTGTTGTGCAATTTCTGCAGGCCTGGATGATATGCCAGCCCATATCAAATCTTCAATGTTTGGTTGCACACTTATATGTGATGATTTCATGCTTGCTAAAATGTTTATTTACTCTAAAATTGTATTTTCCTTGGTTTCTAATTAACCATGTCCATTCTTATTTAGGGTTGCAATTACAAATGGGTAGCTTAACATGGGAACCTGGCAGGTATATGAAATGAGTACACCTTTAAAATTCCTCTGAAAGTTATAAACAATCAATGACACACCTTTCAAATTTTCATGTGGATGTTTCCCATGCTTTACATCGAACATGATGTTTATGGAAATTAGTTGCTTTGGGACACACATGTTGGAATTTGTAGTGATAAACTAGCGAAAAGTAGAAAACTAAATTGAAAAATATCAATGAATCATAATTGGGAGGCAATTCCAATCCTCTTATTGTTTGGTCAATGATAAAATTGGTTAGAAAAAATTTCTGTGAGACACTGTATGTGAATGTCGTAGTCTTTTACAACCTATTTGAGATCTTTTTGCTCTCACCATAACGCTCGGTCTAATATAAAGACGAAACAAATGAAGATATTTCCTTTATTACACATAATAGATAGATGGTTCTTATAGTGTAAATGGCAGGGTTAGCCATTTTTTTGGACCTAGTTGCGTAGGGCTTAACTTCATCAAGTGTATGGATGCAATTCGCTATTTAATCCATTTGAATGTATATATATCTGTTAAAAGGATCATACGGGAAACAACTGTCTCTCTCTCACTCTCTCACTCTCTCTCTCTCCCCCCCTTCCTAGTTCCCCCCATCCCTTTCCTCTCCTCCAATAACGAAGAGGTGTAGAGTGAGGTCATTTCTCAATCTTGCTTATCCTCATTTTGACCATCTGGCATCTCTCTGCTTCTCTGGTAACACAAGCACGAATACTTGGCTCAGGTCATGTCTAAAGCATCTATGTAATTAGCTCTATAAGCAGTTCGACTTCTCCGTGTAATATTACACATCTATGTAAGACTATTTCTTTCTACTATATATTGTGCTTGGGATATGGTGGTCATTTATAGACTTAAAAATAATTAAAATATTTAATGTTAAGTAAAAAAATAATGTGAATCATTGTTATTGTTTAATGTATTGATTCGGTTGTCAAGAGTTAAATAAAAAGGTGCCATGGTGACTTGAACCAATACATGCCTCTTAGGGATAGGAGCCTTAATCGCTTGCCAACCAAACAAAGGGATGTGCCTTTTGGTGAATTAGAAACATTTTCAATGTATTCTCTAATATTTGATAAGTTGTGATTTCTCACAAGTACTATTTCATTTATTAGTTGTGACTTTTCATAAATACCATTTCTTTTATATAAGTTAGAGTAATACTATATATCACATTCACATCCTCTTTTGATCATACCAAGTAATATGTGACACATTTATCATCATTAAATGACAAAGAAGCATGCAATAAATGATTATTTAATAGTGATAAATGTGTCACATCTTACTAAGAGGGATAAAAGTGGGATGGTAGTATGGTGTATAGAATTTTCCTATAAGTTATGACCTTTCAAAAATGTTATTTTATTCCCGTTGTGACTTTTCACAAGTGCCATTTCATTGTCTATAAATAGGGAACCTCACCTACATATTTATTCACTCCAAACTTTCTATAAAAATTAGAGAAACACTTCCTCCTTTTGCCTTTCTTTCTTTGGGTTTTGACTATTTTATATTGGGTTCGAGGATTTCCTTTTGTGTGCATTGACAAGGAGATTAACGGGAATCGATGGTGTTATATCTTGTGAGTAAACTGTTAAGAAGCCTAGTGCATGTTTAAATTTGGAGGTGGCGGAATCTATTCTAAGGAAAGCGTTCATCACAACGTGTCTCAACACAGGGTTCTCTCTTTCTAATTTGTTCTTGTTATTTTACATATTCTCTAGTTTAAAAGGTATTTGCACATATATAATTTATTATAGAAAATATTCCGAACAATGTTAGAGTAAATATTCTCTTTGTTAAACTAGAGGTGTGTTTTAATTGATTGGTTGTTACCATGACTTCAAACGAACCTATTGCACCCAAGAAATTTGGAGGAGTCAATTTTAAGCGTTGGCAAGAAAAGATGAAAATTTTTCTTATAATGTTTAGAGTATATTTTGTTATTGAAAATGATCCTCCTTCTAATGATTTACATGAGCCCGCTTGTACTGTTGAATTGCAAACCTATGCAAAAAAAGATAATTTGTGTAGTGTGAGATTTTAAATCATTTAAGTGATATACTTTTTTATGTTTACCTATACTACCAAAGAGATTTGGAATGCTCTTGATAAGAAATATGGTTTACAAGATGCCAAAATGGATAAGTAGTAAGTACACCGCAAGCTTATTTCCTAACTTTAAGATGGATGATTCCAAATCTGTGTTAGAGCAAACCCATGAGTTAACTATCATTTAACATGCAGTGGGCCAATGGGAAATGGGTATTACCGAGCGTCTCTAAGTTGTTAGTACAATAGAGAAGTTTCCTCACTCATGGAAGAATTTTGGATTATCTCTTAAATAAAAGACTGAAGATATGACTATGAAAACATTGATCTCCACAATTATGATCCAAGAACAACACTTGAGAAATGATCATATCCCACCATTAGTTTCTGATTTTCAATCTGAAGCAAATATTGGAGAAGGCCACATAGGAACCCATTACATCATAAGTCCAAATTCAATAAGGGTAAAACTAGTTATGGGCATAATTTGAAACCAAAGTCTTATATTAACAAGGATGATAAGAGACACATTTATTTTAACTGTAACAAACTGGGTCATTTGGCCAAAAATTGTCGCTATAAGAAGAGGAAAAACCAAGGCAACAAACAACCAAGATCACCTAACCCAAAGGCTCATATGGTGCTTTCTGTGACCGAATCCGTTTGAACTGATGAATGGTATGTAACCATTTGTCCCCAAGGTTATCTGGCTTGTAGTGCTACTGATTGGATAGTAGACATAGGAGCCAATGTATATGTCACTTCTAACTACAATATTTTTTCAACATATCATAATGCAAGTTGTATGAAAATGATGATGGATAGCTCCACCTATGCACAAGTATTTGGAATAAGCAAAATTGAACTCAAACTAATGTCTAGAAATACTCTTCCATTAGAAGAAGTGTTTTACATGTCAGAGGCAAGAATGAACCTTATTAGTGGATCTTTACTTAGTGAGGTGGGCTACAGATTAATATTTCAATCCAATAAAGTTATTGTATCTAAATATGAGTCATTTGTGGGGAAAGGTTACGTGAGTGATGGTTTGTTTGTAATAAATGTTCAAAATAAAGTAGTAGACAAATTTGACTTTAATAATAAATTTACATTTTCTACATGTTCCTCTTCAATATGGCATGCTAGATTAGGCCATTTTATATTAATTATCATAATGTTAAAAGAATTATGGATTTAGAGATTATTCCTAAAGTTCCTATTCATTTGGATGAAAAATACTTAATATGTGTTCAATTTAAACAGCCTAGAAAACCATTTAAATTTATTGTAAGAAACTTGTCACTACTTGAGTTAATTCATAGTGATGATTGATATTTAAATAGTAGCTACTCTAAATGTGGTAATAAATACTCCATTACTTTTATAGATGATATGTCTAATTTTTTTATGTTTACTTGATGAAAACAAAAGATGAATCTTTTAATAAATGTTTCATCTATAAAACTGAAGTTGAAAACAAATTGGAGAGAAAGAGAAAGATTAAGATTATCAGGTCTGATAGAGGAGGTGAATACTCCTTTAATCAATTAATTCAATATTGTGAGGAGGATGATATTATACATGAGTAAACCGCTTCATATTCTCCTCAATCCAATGGTGTTGCCAAAAGAAAAAAATAGAATTTTGATAGATAAGGTTCATGCTCTCTTGTTCCAATCTACCTGAGCAATGGTGGGGGGAAGTAATACTTGCATATTGTTTTATCTTGAATAGAGTACCATTTAAGGGGTATAATATGATACCATATGAACTCTAGAAGGGTAAAATATCCAATATTAATTTCTTTAGAGTTTGGGGTTGTCTTGTAAAGGTTAATGTTCCAAAAATTAAGAAAATGAAACTTAGTTCCAACACAGTAGATGCAATATTCATTGGGTATGCTAGACATAGTTTTGCATATAAGTTTTTTATTATCAAACCATAAGACCAAGGTTTTGATCTCAATACCATCATGGAGTCTAGGGATGCAACATTTTTTGAAGATCTATTTCCTTTAAAAAACAGAGTAAAAAGGTCTTTATTTACATTAAGTTTTCCTTCAACCAGTATTCAACCTATCATTTTATCTAATCCTGAAAGTTCATCTAGATTATAAAATGAACTTGATAGAGGGAAATAGGAAAGGAAAATGACTTTGGACATGATATTTATACTTATTCTGTGGAAGAAGATCATTTAACTTTCACGGATGCCATGATTTCCATTGATTATTCTTTCTGGAAAGAAGTGGTAAATAATGAGATAAATCTCTTAAGATTAATGGCACCTGGAACTTGTGTTATCTTTCTCTAGGATGTAAAACCATTGGATGTAAATGAATTTTAAAAAGAAATTGAAACCTGATGGTACTATTGATAAATTTAAAACTAGGCTAGTTGCAAAAAACTTTACACAAAGAAAGGGTATCGATTATTTTGATACTTATTTTCCTATTACTAGAATAACCCACTATTCGTATTTTAATTGCTCTAGCTGCAATCCATAAACTTGAGGTCCATCAAATAGATGTAAAAACTATTTTTTCTTAATGGCGATCTAGAAGAAGAAATATACATGGATCAACTAGAGACTTTTGTGGGTCCAGGATAGGAAAGATAATTTTGTAGACTTTTTTTTTTCAAGAAAATAGAACCTTTATTAAAAGACCCTCACTAAGGCAGAAGAATAACCATATACAAGCAAGCAAGAAGCTAGAGATTATCTACATAAATAAGGTAATTCCCAATAATCCGTTTGCAAGAGTCCCCGTAATCTGCCAATACCCACATCAGTCCTGTTGAACTCCATGATCCTGCTTTTCGCACCTTCCTTTGCTAAAAAATAGCTACCATGTTGGCTTCTCTATATATATGGAAAATATGAAAGTTAAGCCTCCGGAAAAGTGATTTAATTTCTTCCCAAAATTCCCACATATACCAAAGATTACATACACCTGATTTAAGCCATCCCACAACAACTGATGAATCCGACTCAACTAACAAGTTCCGAATGCCACGCTGCTTCGCCAATCTTAATCCATCCAACATTGCAAGACCCTCAGCAACCGAATTAGATACCAAACCATATGAATGTGCAAATCCCACCATCAGCATTTAGTTTTAACCATCCATCTGTTGGTCTAGACCAAGCTATGACTTTGGGAGGCTTATGAATAATAGGAATAACAGGGCAGTTTAACTCTCTTAGTCTTCTTTCATCTCTACTGTCCAACCTTGAGAATTTCCATACCTGCCTAGCTATATTCAAAAGGAATGATTTCACCACTCGAGCTACATTTTCCCAGGTTGAAGCCACATCCTCCATACGTGCTCGACCGCCAAAGAGCCCAAGTGATCAGAATGGGCAGAATACCACTACACAATCCTGCTTGGTGCGATTGATTTGCACGGAACCACTAGATATTAACTACACTTTGCCAAGAACGTTGTTGCGGTAATCTAATCCCAAATATGCCAGCAAAATAATTCCAAACTTTACGAGCCACTTCACCATCACACAATACATGATCAATACTTTCACCCTGAGGATGCAAGCAGCAGTTGCATCTGGAAACCATTGATATGCCAATTTTTTGTATCTTATCATCCACTGGTAAGGCTTCCTTACGGGCTCTCCAATAGACGAAAGACATCTTCTTAGGAACATGTTAATGCCAAAGCCACTTCTTCCAAGGACAATTACTTTCTCTTCTACGAAGAATCTCCCATGCCGATTTAGTACTAAAATTTCCATCCGTTCCTGGCATCCAGATTAAAACATCCCTGCCCGTTCTCACCATTACTTGGGAAGATACAATTTTCCTCATAATCTCTGTTCGAACCATCTGACTGAGCTGCCGCTCATCCCATCTTCCATTTACGAACACTGATTGCACTTTCAACAAAGGATTGTCCCTCACCTCTGTAGTTTCTGCCAAGGATCCATCCCTTAGCCAATTGTCATACCAAAAGTTTATTTCCCCGCCACGAACCAGGTATTTTGAATTCTTCATCAGCAAGGGAAGCATAGCCAAAACACCCTTCTAGAATCAAGAAACCCTCTATTTACATACTGATGCTAGATGGACATCCCCAACATATTTGTGTCGAAAACATTCCGCCCATAATGAGTTTCCAACAAGAAGTTTCCAAGCAAATTTTGTAAATAAAGAAGATTGCACCTCTGAGAAATCCTGAATGCCCAGTCCCACCTCTTCTACTGGTAAACAAATTCTACTCCAAGCCACCCATTTTCTTTTCCTTACCTCCTCCCCACCACCCCAATGAAAATTGGAGAAAAAGGAACTTAAAGTCTTGTAAACACCCTTAGGAGGATTTAGAACAGATAATACATGTATGGGCATGCTACAAAGAACATGTTTGATGAGTGTAATTTTTCCTCCAAAGGACAAGAGTTTACTTTTCCAACCTGCCAATTTTTTTTGCACCTTTAGAAATAGCGGCTCAAATAAATGGACAGTAAGTCTCCCCACATGCAATGGAACTCCAAGAGAACTACAAGGCCATTTCCCCTCCACAAACCCTATCACCCGAAGCACCTCAGTTCTTCTACTGAGAGAAATTTTGTTTGAGAAATAAATGTAAGATTTCAAGGGGCTAACAAGTTGACCAGAGATAGCTTCATACGTATGCAGTGTTTTCATAATCTGCTGAACAGAACTCAGCCCACCATTCGAAGAAACAAGAAGGTCATCCGCATAAAACAAGTGACTAATCCTTTCCCCCCCCCCCCCAATGGCTGAACGACTTAATACCAGTGGTAAACTCTGCTCAAATCATCCGTGAAAGTAATTCTTCAGATAAAATAAAGAGATATGGCGATAAGGGATCTCCCTGTCGAAGCCCCCGAGAAGGCTTAAAGAAACCTTTAACCTTCCCATTCAGCATAATAGAACACATAGGAGAAGCAATACAATTAAAAATAAGATCCCTCCATTTTGCCGAAAAACCCAACTGCCGCATGACTTCCAACAAAAACTTCCAATTCACTCGATCATAAGCTTTCGCCATGTCAATCTTGATCATAATATTTCCCCCTCGAGCTCGCCGATTAATACCATGAACCAATTCCTGGGCAATGGCAATGTTGTCGAAAATACTATGCCCTTTAAGAAAAGCCGATTGCTCCCTAGAAATTAATTTACCCATAAGTGGCACTAATCTATTGACCATGATTTTTTTCAAAACCTTATACACCACTGACCACAAACTTATGGGGCGGAATTTTGCAAAACTATCTTGCACATCCACTTTTGGAATCAAAACAGTATTTGTAGCACCAAAAAAGTAGAAAGTGGTACTCCATCAAAAAATTCAATCGCCATGTTTAACAAATCTTCTTTAATAATATCCTAAGCATACTGAAAAAAACTTGCCGCGAAACCATCAGGACTTGGGCTGCTATCCTGAGGAATTGACCATAACGCCTCCTTGACTTCCTCCATTACTGGAATCCTGCAGAGAAATAAATTTTCCTCATCTGTAATGGCCGACGTTAGTAAATCCATAATATCCGAATCTTCCGAGACCAGGGACGTCGTCAATAGTTCTTGAAAGAAATTGACCGCACCACTATGCACGTCATCTGCTGAGTTGAGAATGTGCCCATCCTTAAGTTTCATTTGTTCAATGCTTTTATTCTTCCTCTTGCATTTCACCGATGTATGGAAGAATGCCGAATTCGAATCTCCTTCCCTGGGCCACTTAATCTTGGATTTTTGGCATCCTATAATTTTTTCTCGATGCAAAATTTGTAAGTGATGATGCTTACAAGACAATAGCTCTTCCTCTGCATCTTGGGAGAAATTTTCAATTACATTTTGTTCTAAAGCCTTCAGATCAGCTTCAATAGCTTTTAACTCCAACTCCACCCTGCCAAAAATGTCCACATTCCACTTCCTCAGCACCCCCTTTAATTTTTTTAACTTCCCACTCATCTTGACCATCGCACATCCTGTTACCTCTTGCTCACAGCACTCACGGACCACATCCAGAAAATTATCATGGGTACACCACATGCGTTGGAACCTGAAAGATTAAGGTCCACTGTTTCTCTCCCGAAGTAGTTCAATAACTATTGAACAATGATCCGACGATGTTCTAGATAAATACTCCATCCGTCCATCATAAAATGAAGATAAAAACTCCGTATTTACTAATACTCTATCAAGATGAGCCCAAATTCTACCACCCCCTAGCCTTCCATTACACCAAGAGAATCTCTGCCCAGTCGACTGAATATCCAACAAACCACATTCTTGGATACAATTATTGAAGTCCATAATAGCACGAGGAGAACGGGCCGACCACCAATTTTCTCATGCATTGAACGAAAAATATTAAAATCCCCTCCCAGTAACCAAGGGAAACCATCCACTACAAATCCACCAAGATACCTCCAAAGAGACAAACATTGCTGTTGAAAATAGCTAGCGTACACAATCGTAGTAAGGACCCGAGAAGCTCCAGAAGAAAACCAACCAGATCAAGCTTGGTCCATAACAGAAATTACCTCAAAAGCAATCCCCTCAACCCAAAACAACCATATTTTACCTCCAACATCATTATTATAACAAAAATTTGGAAGATGCAACCACCTAGCCCAACGCTTGCATTTATTAACAGAAAGAAAATTTTCCAGTAAAGCCACCACTAATGGCTTATGTTTATTCAAAATACGTCTCATTCTAGCCTTTGAAGAACAAATACCCCTAATATTCCAAATAAGGATCTGCATAATTAATAATGTTTGTTAGAACGAGTAACTCTGTCAAGAGCAACTATAACTTTCTTTTTCTTTCCACTATGCAGTTGTTTAATCGGAATAGAAACTTCAATATCCGACTTATAACATTTCACAGCCAACTCTTCCAATTCCTCCTCCCCTTCCATATCCGATATTGAATGGCAAAGCATCCTATCCGAGATCCCCAAACCATCCCCCTCCTCTCCCCCTCCATCATCATCCCTACATAGTTCATACTCCAATGCTTCACCAATGGCTTTTAGAGAGCTTCTAGGAGATAAACCTCCTACATTAAACTCCTCTACCTCACCCAGAACCGCTTCCCTCTTAGTCTGCTGAGCCCAAGAATCCATTTTGGATGGATCTTTCTCCCTCTGCAACAAGTCCTTCTCAACATTTGGAACCGCACCACTAACCTGATCCACAAATTCCTCCCACAAAGGCAAACTGAGATCTGCTCAGGATGACAGTGCACAGGTAGTTGATCAAACAATTCACCCTGCACATTCACAAACAGGACCTTATTCAAATTGTGTTCCACACCTCCTTTGCGTTCATGAATATCTGCTAGAATTTTTTCCCATCCAACGTTCCTCGCGTTCACCTTAGCAATATCATGCGAAATATCGAGACCTTTTTTCACACCAACCATCTTCCATTCCTGCTTTGATTCCCCCCTTCCACCCTCCTCCAGAGGTACCTTTGACTTACCTTTCTTAATCGATTTGTCCTTAGACCCACAATTTGATTCCAGATGACCTTGTTTTCGGCACCATCCACAAAACGACGGGACTGCTTCATAAACAATTTATTGATAATGACTTGAATAGAGTCCCGGGGGACTTAGCTAAAAATGATACCGAAGAGGTTTAGACACATCCAATTCCACACATATTCTTGTCGCTTCTGGTCTCATCACACAAGCCATGGCATTGTCACGCTTTAAGAACCTTCCCAAATCACCTCCAATACTCTTCAAAATAGAGGAATGAAAATAGTTTGGAGGAAGACCTGGTAACGAAATCCACACAGGAACCAATAGAGAGTCTTCTTCTTCAGTGAATTCTGAAGTCCAATGAAAAACACAAAACGGAACCCCTTGAATATCCGCATTACCCCTCGCCATCACATTCACAAAATTCTCCTCTGTCAACAAACGAACCAAAAGGTTTCGAGAATGTTTCAACTATCCCACCACAGGCATGGCTTTCAAATTCGAACAGTTTTTAATGAATCCCCTGACTTGGTCCATCGAAGGCCTTCGACAATGAAATTTTAGTACCACTGAAAATCGAAAAGGTTCTGCCTATTTGTTAATCTCTATTTTAGAAAAGAGAAAGCACATTTCACCATCATTGAAATGTGGTTCTCTAAAAGGGAGATCAACCTCTGGTAAAGGTTGTGGCCTCTACACCACAATATCTACAAAACAACTCCCTGCAGTGCCCATAGGCATTCCAGACCCCACATTCATCCCTTGCTTTTTCTCCAACTTTGAACCATCACCATCAACAGCTAGACCCACCGAGGAAAACGACGGGGCGGCAAGAGGAATCATGCACGAAACCCTAGAACGTACCCCATTTTGTAGACTTATTAAATCTTTTTATAGTTTAAAACAAGCCCCTAAACAATGGCACCAAAAGTTTGATGAAATACTTTTATCTGATGGTTTTAAGATAAATGAATGTGATAAGTGTTTATACATGAAAATAGTTAATGGTGCATGTGTAATGCTATATCTTTACGTTGATGATATTCTCATCTTTGGTACCAATATATATATTGTCCTTGATGTTATAAACTTTTTATTTAAGAACTTTGACACGAAAGACATAGGAGAGGTATAAGTAATTTTTGGTATTAAGGTAATGACATCTCATGATGGTATTAGCATAAACCAATCTCATTATATTGAAAAGACTCTTAAGAAGTTTGAGAGATTCGAATGAAAACCTGTTAGTACTCCTCTTGATCTTTGTTTGCATTTAAGTAAGAATCTTGAAGATCTTGTGTCACAACTAAGATATTCCCCAGATTATTGTTATATTACTGTATATTGCTAGCTCTACTAGACCTGATATTTCATATGTTGTGAGTAGACTTAGCAGATATACTAGTAGGCCTGATGATTCTCATTGGAAGGGATTAGACATAGTTCTTAAATATTTGAGAAGAACCATGACATATGGTATCCATTCTTCTGGGTATCCCACTGTATTAAAAGTATATATACAATGATGCTTGTTGGATAACTGACATAGTAGATTGTAAGGGAATGAGTGAATATATTTTCACTTTTAGTAGAGCAGCTATGACTTAGAGATCTTTCAAGCAAACTGTAATCCCATGATCTGCTATGGAGGCTGAATTAATAGCCTTGGATACTACCAGATATGAGGCAGAGTGGCTTAATAATTTATTATCAGAAATTCTACTAGTTAAAAAGCCAATGCCAGCTATTTATTTTTGTTGTGACAATCAGGCTATGAGAAGTATTTGTAATAATAAACACTTTAATCATAAGAGGAGACATTTGAGTAGTAGTCATTTTTATACAATAAGATACCTGATAAAGAATGAATACCTGACTTTGGAATATGTAAATTCAGAATATAAGTTAGCAAATCCTTTGACGAAAGGACTGGCAATGTCGAAGGTTATACGTACATCAAGAGGGATGGGATTGAAGCCCATTAATTAGATCACCGATAGGGGTAACCCAACCTTCCTAACTAGAGATCCCGAGAAGAATGTTTAATGGGAAGAACAAACTACTTAAGTGACTGCATAACACTATTAAAATATTATGGGTCCATCCCTAAGGAGTGAGTGCTACAAATACAATGGCAAAGGAAAAATGAAATGATTTGAATGAGTCCAAGACTAAGGTGAGATATTGAATTCCATGTACCCTTGGAGGACTCACCTATGTGTGTGAACCATTGTCATTGTTCAATATATCAGTTTGGTTGTCAAGATTTAAATAAAAACATGACATGGTGAATCAACCAGTGAATTCCTCTTGGGGATAGGAGCCTTAACCGCTTGTCAACCAAACAAAAGGTTGTGCCATTTGGTAAACTAGAAACATTTTCAATGTATTCTCTAAATATTTGAGAAGTTGTGACTTCTCACAAGTACTATTTCATTTATTAGTTGTGACTTTTTACAAATACAATTTCATTTATATAAGTTGTGACTTTTTACAAATATCATTTCATTCCAGTTGTAATTTTTCACAAGTGTTATTTCATTCTCTATAAATAGGGAACCTCATCCACAATATCATTTCATTCTCTATTTCGAGGATCTCCTTTTATGTGCACTGACAAAAAGATTAATGGGAGCCAACGTTATTGCATCTTGAAAATAGACTGTCAAGATGCTTAGTGCATGTTTAAATTTGGAGGCGGAGGAATCTACTTTAGGGAAAGCATTCATCACAACGTACCTCAACACTGAATTCTCTTTTTCTAATCTGTTCTTGTTATTTTAGATATGTTCTAGTTTAAAAAGCATTTGCACATATATCCAAAATATTGCCAAACATATGGCAGAGTGAGCACCGCGACATTAACGCTACTCCACGCAATATTGTGGTTACCCTCGATGGAATATAGGTCCTCGAATATGCAAAGGTTTCTGTTTCTTTTCCTTTTCTGTGTCTGTTTCTTTTCTTTTTCTGTGTACGCAAAACAATATTGTTCTTAATTTGTGTTTACTTTACAACTTCTGTCTGACGTGTGGGTAAGCGGATATTAGTCATGGTGCGCTACAATGTTACTACTTGGTTTTAAAATTCTGAATTTAGTGAATATGACAATATCTCAGTAATGCTAAGAGTTCAGACTATTATATGTGGTTGCGTTTAGATTGCTTACTTTTCCAACTCATGATAACAGCATTCCGGGTCTTACAGGAGTAGGAAAATTTTTTGACAAAATAAATCTCAGATTGACTTTCAACAGATCGTGACAAATGCAGTACTAAGCTAAGAGTTCAGACTATTATGTGTTGCAAATCTTTTCGATGGTATCGGCTATTAATGTTGTTATATTTCTTACATAGGATTGAGATACTTCCAATTGTCTGCCTAAGTTGGTTACCCTTAATTTTCCTTATTTATGTCGATCCCTCTCTGAGCATTTCAATTTTTCCGTTTTGGTGGGACCCAAAGGTAGAAGAAAGTGAGAATTTCATGTTTCTCGCCTTTTTGGTTAGCTAATGTTGCTCGATATCTTGAAATAAGGAAAAAAAAGAGAGAGAATCCATAAAGGATAGTGCTGAAACAGTCTATGAATGAGTTCAAACCAACATAATCTAATTGTATATAATATATATAATTACATGACTGAAGAAATCTCTAATCAATCAACATGTAGGAAAGGAAAGAAGGCAGAAAAAAACTTGTAAAGGAAAGGAGAAATATTCTTGCTGACGATATGTTGGGTGGATCAATGCATCATAATTCTGAACTCTTCAAAGTTGAGAACGCCATCTCCATTGAGATCAAACTTTTGGATCATAGCTTTACAATCCTGAACGGACTTGGAATCGCCAAGTCGACTCAGCATTCTCTTCAAGCTCGCGGGGGTGATGAAGCCGGACCCCTCCATATCATACATAGCAAAAGCCTCTTTGAGCGTGTCATTCTTTTCCTCTTCCCCGTTTGTCTCCATTAGCTTCTGGAATTCCTCGAAGTCCAGTAGCCCATCCCCGTTCAAATCAAACGACTTCACGGTTTCTTCCGCCTCATCCACGGACACAGTGCCCCCCACTGTGGTCACGCAGCCTTGCAGCTCGGCAAGAGATATTTTACCATCTCCATCCACGTCCAAGTAATCGAACACCCTTTGGAGCTCGCTGCAGAATTTGCTCGTCATCTCGGAATCAGAAGCCGAAAGAGAACGCTGCTTTTCAGTACTTTTTCTCGAAGACAGTTTGCGACGTAATCTTCCCAGTGCTGATTTCGGATATGTCACGTTATTAGGCTTCTCATCCATCAGAGGAGGAGGAGAAGAAGAAGAAGATGAATCTTGTTTAGCTTTGATCATGACGAAGATTGAAATGCTAGCTGCTAGTACTATAGAACAAACAACTCTAGACCTCGACTGCTCGAACTCTGACACCAGAACCTTTGAAATTCAGTTGAATGAAATTAAGTTGGCTCCTTGTCCTAGTATATATAGACAGAACATGGGAGGAAAGTGGCAACGAGAGTCAAAAGCTTTAAATTAATAAAGCACAAGATAAACGAAAAGTTGTGTAACCGACGTGGGGATGGATCTTCGTACGTATCGAGATGTGGGAGATAGGTAGGGAGGGAGGGGATAAGGATATCAAGAACACGGTTTTGAGCTCACTGCCTATCTCATTACATAGTTGTTGGACCGCGTACTGCTAGTTGTATCTTTTTATTCAACGGCGGCGCGCAGCTCGTGTGGGAAGTTTCCTGCTTCCGGAGGCGAGGATGACGGGTGGGGTCCTTTGTTTTTTCCTTCTGGATCTTTTTGGAATTTTCTTAATCGTCTCTTCATTCTTTATCATTCATTTCACGATTTGGGGACCTACTCCAAGTATATGTGCAGTATCTCATTAAAAAAATTATTTATTACTCTATTAATCAAAGTGTTTTTGTTGTCTTTTTACGGGATATTAAATAATTTAAAATATAATAAATAATTTCTTCATCATTTGATATAATTGCGTTAAAGCCATTATTAAAAAAATGATAAATATTATTATTTTTCTTGTTTTCTATTTTGCCTTCTTAATTGATTTGGTTCATCAACCATTTAAAATTGGTATAAAAATAATAAAATTATTTAAAAATCAGTCATGACAAGAATTTATATCAATAGTATATTTAACGTGTCAATAAATAAACTCTCAACTTGACTTCTTTCCATCTTTTGTTATTGTAGCATGTATAATGGACTTTTCACTGGGTAGTGGGTTTCATACCGCCTCAGCTTCTACAATAAAATCTCAGCAAATATGCCTTTCACATTGTTAAGTATCATCTGCCTATAAATGGTATCTTTTCTTTGCTAGGAAAGAGGGCAAAAGTGAACAAGTGGGTCTATAATGCAATGTATTTTACCATTAATGATGCTCAGAATATAATAAAAATAATTAAATCTATCTCTTTTTATTTATTTATTTATTTTTTTTGAAAGAAACATCTTTATTCATCAACAAAGATTACAATAATGATGCAATACAAGATGAGACATCCTCAAAATTAATGAGGATATCAGCAACATTGAGTGCATCTTTAGCTTGGCAACGAGCCAAATTATTGCAACTTCTAGTAATAAAATTAACAGTAGCTGAATCAAATCACTTATCCACAATAGAGTCCCAATTGACCTTGTAGACAACATGAGGTGTAGGCAGCCACTGGTGAGTCTGAGATGGAGAGGTAAGAGGATTAGCAGGAACCTGAAAATTAATGACAGCAAGATCCTCTATTTTTTTATTGGCCTGCTTCATAAGATTTCGAGGACTATGGTTGAAAACCCAATCATTCCTTCTCCTCCATAATTTCCAAACCACCATAGACAGTTCAATTAAAGCTTCTTCATTGAGATCCTCAAACATTTGTAATAGAAACTTTTTGAAACTGGTTTGATTCACACTTTGTTTATGCAATTTAGTGGAGCTAAGACACCACACATCCCTAGCAGCCGTACATTCCAACAAAGCATGTTCCACGGATTCTTCATGCAAGTTACAAATTGGGCACCAAGGGTCTGAGACAACCTTTCTTTTGAACAGGTTTAGTTTAGTAAGCAAACTGTTATGACAAGCTTTCCAAAGAAATAATCTTTCAGCATTAGGAACCTTGATTCTCCAAAGCTTGTTCCAATTCTCTATGCTGATAGGAGAATGAGAAGCCTGGCCCTTACTTCTCTGATGGAGCTTGATTTGCATGTGATAAGCACTTCTAACAGAAAAATTCCATTAGAGTTACCCCTCCAAATAATTTTATCTGGGCTGTTATAGAGGCTAATAGGAATCTATCGAATAATCTCTACTTTTGGTTGAAGAAAAATGTGGTCAATCACATATGTTCTCCAAGCCTTGGCTTCATGATCAATCAAAGCTGAAATTGTTTCCTCTGGATCCAAGACATCTACAAGGCTTTGAACTTTGAAAGAGGTGGGAACAGGCAGCCATTTGTGATGCCAAATTTTAGTATTTGCACCATTTCCTACATGCCAAGACAAGCCTTCCTCTAGTAATGGTTTTGCAGCTATGATACTTCTCCATATGAGAGAAGGATTCCTTGTGAGTGTAGCATTGAGAAACTCACCATAAGGGAAATATTTAGCAGAAAGAACTTTTGTAGCAAGGGACACAAGATACTAAAGCAGCTTCCACCCTTGTTAGGCAAGCATAGCAAGGTTAAATTGCTTAAGATCTCTAAAGCCTAAACCACCAATTGCCTTAGCCTTGCACATTTTATCCCATGGATACCAATGAATCTTCTTCTCCTCAGATTTCTGACCCCACCAGAATTGTTGAACCAAACGACTCATTTCCATCTAAAGGGACTTAGGGATCTTGAAGACACCCATAATATAGGTATGAATAGTTTGGATGATTGATTTGAGTAAAATTTCTTTCCAGCCAGAGATAGGTACTTCAATTTCTTTTCTATCTCTTGTTATTAGTTTAAGCTTTTAGAATAAGAAGTGATTTCATATGGTATTAGAGGAGAAGTCCAAAGTTGCTCGACTATACGGTCTACCCCATTCAATTAAATATTCCATGTGCTGGGCCACCCATTGAAAGAGAGTCTGGTCTAAACGTGAGAGAGACTATTAAGAACATAATACAAATAATTTTGTTTGGATATAGAAACGGTTTTATCTCATCTTTTCTTATCATTACAACTGTTCAAAATTCTTACACAAAATATAATAAACAATTCAACTTTTTCAAATCTCAAAACAATAATAATATTAAAAAATAATATTCTAATAATATTTTATTTAACTTTCATCTTTCATCTTAAACCATCTCATCTCATCTCATCTTATCTCATCTCACTATCCAAATGTAAATCTATCTATTCACATTAGTTTAAACTTTTGAGAAAAGTGAAGATTTCACACGTAAGCATAGAGCTATGAAACAATTCACAAATCACACATTGGGCACGTTTGGACACCTGAAGTATCTAATAATTTTGTGAATAGTATAGAAATGATTTGGGTGAATAGATTTTATTGAGTTTTGTAGTTTGAAAAAATTATATTGAGTTTTGTGTTTGAATAATGATTAAGTAATAATTAGATAAAAAAATTTAAAAATTATTTTAATCTGCCTTGAATATTCTAAACCCACTACTCAAGGTTGGGGCTCCACCAATACATAAATTTATTTGTAACTAGTATGATCTTAACTTCTAGAACTCTTTACAGACAAATCATCTGAGAGACCACACTTTGTCTAAAGTAGAGATTTCAAACCTCACCCTCCTGAGGAGGAGAGCACTTTCACTCTAAGGACAAAATTTTCAAAAGACTATTTCTTTTTAATTATTAACCTAAAATAAAGGAAATAACAAAAAATGTAAATAAAACATAGGAAAATAGCAAAATCTTGGAAAGCTATAGATTCGTATTTTCAACCTTAGAGGAAATAAAAAATGCAAACACAAGGACTGTGGTGATGCATGAGCTCCCATTGCAGTCTGCGTGGATGTCATGTGCACACTTTGTACTGCGCGTATGGTTCACATGTCACCCTGTTTGAAGAGATTCTTCACCCATATGAAGGATCGGCGCCTTCAAAATCTTGCAGTGGGGTGCGTGGTGGTCACGGAGCTCCCGAGATTAACAGATCGACATTTTGCCTTATTTTGAAAGAAAAACACATAAACCAGAAAAAATAAAAGAAAAAACTAGAGAGAAGAGGGAGGAGGGAGGAGGGAGGAAGGGAGGGAGGAGCCGAAGCTCCAACCCCCCCTCCTCTAGTTTGAGTTTTTTGAGGGGGGCTGTTCTAAAGAGAAAAGGAGAGAGCGAGTTGTGAGCTAGGGTTTCAATTCAAAAACAAAACCCTTTCAAGTCAATCTGTCTTGAATATTCATATGCTTGTTTATTTGTATTTTCATCTTTCAGCAAGAATACTATTTATTGCCAATTATATTTTAGAATTGAAATAATAATTCATTTTCAATTGTTAAATGTCCTTATGGTCGAAAGGTACCCCCAATCTGCCATTATATCAAAAGATCTAATGGCCTCTCTAGACAAATCAACATTCCATATATCCAAGCACGGCATTGGCAATATTTCAGTAAGTACGCCACATCAAGTTGCTACTTAGCTCTCTCAATGTTATCGTTCAAAATTATCACTCGAGTATTTCAATTTTTTTAATTTTTTTATACTTTATTGTTAAAAAAATGATTATTAGTGAAATTGTATTTTTTTTTTATTTTTTTCTTAATGGTTAAGGATGTTAAAAAATACATAAAAATGATAAATAAAAAAATATAAATTTGTACTAGTGGTACGCTCTGAGGTAAATGCTGGGCGACCCACTAGCACCATCCTAATTCTATTACACTATAGCTCATATCTTCTTATCCACTGATATTTGTGTGCGTGCATGCAATGATCATATGCAATCAAGAGCTTTCTCCCCCTTCCTCGACTCCTCTTGGTGTTGGAGTATTGGTTTTATGAACTTGTCTAATTGCACCAGGAACTTCTGATTTTAATAATGTTGCATCACATAATGTTAACTTGAGAAACCAAGTAGAAGGGACGTTTACATCCCCTACTGGGCTGGGATTAATTTATCCCAAAAGGCCCAGTGACTAAAACACAATCTGCCCACAAGTCAGAGAAAGGGGAAGGAGGCCCAGAGCTTGAGTGAGAAGATAATAGACATGGAATAATGGGACGTCAACATTTTTGACACTGCCCTACACACGCACCTAGTGGCAAGATCACACTGCAATAGAGGATAGATATGGAACGGGGACAGAGATCACGCCCCCTGATTACGTCCAAAGAATAACCCGGTAGTTGTAGCACAGTTTTAGAGTGTCGATTCCATAGAGAGATAAATTAAAAGAATAGCAGAAGGAACAAAGAAACTAAAGAAAAATATTAAATGATTAATGGAGAACAAATATTAATTTTAAATGCAAATTAAAGTGAAGCAAAGTGACTAACGAAAAAAGTACTCAAATTTGACAAACAGTAAAAAGGCGGGAATCCCTTGCACAAATCTAGTATTTTAATTATTCTTAATTTATTAAATAAATCAATTGGGAACTCAATTCTCAAAATTCAAAATCGGAAGGTATATATTTATAAACCAAAATTAAACCAAATGTAACCCTTTGAAAAATCATTCACCACTTTTAAAATACGTAAATTATTATCCCTATTGAGAAAATCCAACAACGACAATATACTCAGGGAGCTATATTGCAATAAAGAATTAAATCAATATAGATAAATGATTGATCCAAACATAATCAAAGAACCAATCCATTCAATAGAAAAAGCATGACTAAATACATAAACAAAATAAAGTTTATGATTATTCGGAGAAGAAAACATCAACAATGATTTGAGAATGATAAAACAAAAGTGTTTTGGTAATTGAAAATCAAATACATAAATTAAAACTACCATCTAATTTGCAAGTTCATCCCTAGCCCTACTTAAGAATTTAGTTACCCGTAAATATAATGAACAATAAAAGTATTAAGAGAAAAATAAAGCAAACGGTGGCCATGGAAATTAATTTTCTTCGTTCTTCAGTCTGTCTTCTGCAACAACGACACTGCTAGTTCTTCCCTTAAGAATATATATGAGGTGCCATGTGATGCATGAAAGTGTGGCTTCAATTGTGTGGGCCCACGTCTTGTGTCGTGCCCCCCACATGTAAAACCATAAAAACAACATCTTTCATAAGACCTAAAAAGTAAGAAAAAGTCTGGATGTAGGCGTTGTCTGCAGCTCCCGTGCACTGCTTCCTACGTGGATTCAAAACGCATTGTTTAGAATTAATAAAACTATGCATTTTGCATCACTTCTTCCTCTACCAGATGCCACAGGTCCCTTTTCCCCCTTCGATTTCCCTTTCTCAGTTCTCGCCCTTCTACTTTAATTTCTTCTCCTCCCCCTTCCTGGTTTACAATATGAAACCATTGCCAACAAAGTATGGTCTGTAATATGAAACTCACAGTTTAGAAGCATGCTGTATCTTCTCCAAGGCAGTTTCTGCAATGCATCAGTTCCGCTTTTGTCCTAGGTAACTCGCTACTCTGTCTCAGTCCATTTTTGCATAGATTTTGCTATGTTTGAGGATTTTTCCATGGGTTTCTTTCTCATTGAAACCAAATGGAGATATTAGACAAATATCTTTATTGATCCCAACCAAAATAACAGGATCATTCTCTATCGCAATGTCTAGGGCCTCCACTACCGTACGTTCTCCATCATTTACATTTCTGATTTGAAATGAAACCTAGGTTTTCATTTTTGTTCCATTTCCTTTATTTATGGAGTGTGTTTATGTTTGTTTTATTAATTCTAAAAGTCAAATTTTGTCGAATCATAGAAAGACTTATAGCCCCAATACATAGGCATTATAATACGCTTGCTTGGTTAAATATTGTTGTGCACGGGTTACACAAGCAATATTTGATATGCATGTATGAAGAATACCTTATGGGTTGATCTGGGGAGTTAGTATTGCAAAGTAGAAATCCTTTAGTAGAGTGGATAAAAATGAGATGGCAATGAATGACTTGGTGAAAGTTGGATTTTGAACTTAATTTCAATTATAATTGATTGTTAAAATATTAAGACAAGTCTTTCGTAAACCCTTTTTTTTTTGTTAAAATATAATTTACAACACTCTAAATTCTTGTAACATCCAATAAACTGAACCAATCATAAACTGGGGTAACAAAAAACTGATATTCGGGAGAAAAATCCCTACTTGTATATTTTTTGGCATAGATTTTGCTTAGTTGTCATGGTGTTTATACAAATTAATGATGCTTTTTGCTGCTTAGTTGTCATGGTATTTAGTTTCTCCTAGAAACTTTTTCTCTGAAAAATTTTGATTAACACTGAAAAACTAATGCATGCCTGCAATGCTCATGGACTGTATTGTGCTCCTTTATATGATACTCTAGGTATGCATATTCACTACAATAGCATGGTTCCTAGATTACTTATAATATATTGGTATTGTTTTTCGTTAACATCCAATTACGTAAACCAAAATACAGACCCATCTACACTTTTGGTATTGAGGTTTTTTATAGCTAGAAAATTTGACATAGTCTGTTATATATAAGACGTTCAACTTTTTTTCAAAAATTCAACTATTTATATGTATTGACCTTAAACCTTAAATCTTAAGCATCTTGTGAAATGTAATGTTTATTGTTGCTTGATCTGATCTAGTTCTCTGGTTAGGTGTTGGTGCTATGGAATTTGTTAAAGAGAAAAAAATCTCTGAGGTACAATTATTATGTGTTTACATTTGTGTTTCCCTAAAATAACAAAATATTATATTTGCAAACCAATTATAATTAATGTACGGTGTTGTAAATGATTTAAAATATTGGATATTACAAGAATGTAGGGTGCTGTAAATGATATAAAAGGATGTTGGACGTTAAGACATAATTTCAAGTCATTCTCCCGAATATAAAGTCTTTCTTAAACCCAAATTTGAGGAGCAATTATTTCAGTTTATGTTACAAGAATGTAAGGTGCTGTGACAGTTTTTTTTTTTTTTTTGTCTAAATTCTAAATTCTTTCAGTTTATGTGACAAGAATGTAGGGTGCTGTGACTATTTTAGTTTATCTAAATTCTTTTTTAGATAATCGCACATTCTTTGTATACTCAACACATGCATGATTATAATACTCAGCACATGTTCTCTTCATTCCTTCTTAGCTTTTTATACAATCGCACATTCTTAAGGCAGTTTTTCCTGGCTTCATTCCCGGATTTACAATATCATTAAAGAGGGAGGAATAACTTCAAATGAGAGAAGAAGAGATTGGGAAGAGGGAGTTGGCACTCCACAACGATCAAGCCTAGCGTTTTAGTCAATAAGCTGAGATGCGGCATGCACGCACACTTCCTGCCTATTTTCTAATATCCATAGTTATTTACTTGTATTTGATACACTCGAAGTGAAGGCGACTTTGTTTTTGTATTTGATAGGAACTTAGCGTTTGTAAGTCAAGACTTTGTTGTTATGTATTGGAAACTTTATTTGCGATTAGTGATCTTCAATCCTAAGACTTTAATGTGCCACTTCTTTTTAACAAAGTATGTACCTGCGTGAAATGAAATTGCCAATAAATTACAAGTTTATAGATTGCCAATAAATTATAAGTTTGTGGATTGCCAATAAATTACAGGTTTATGGATTGTCAATAAATTATAGGTTTATGAAATAAGATTCTAAACTTTCCAGCATTGTGTGGCAAGCAGACATGCTGCATGCTTGCTGTCATTTTTATGATAGAGAAAGAAATTCTTCCATTTTGGCCATCTAGATGTATATATATATAATTTATACTCAATACATTAATCAGTGACAAAAATAAATAAAACAAATATCATTCCCATAAATTGAGCACTTAGATACAAAATCAACCTTACACAAATAGAGTACTTGGATACACAATGCAGGCTCGAATACTAGGATACAAAATGTGAGCTTAATTTTTATATTTGTATGCACAAGGGAATCTTCTCGTGCTCCAATGAAATGACGTTGTGACACCCAAAACAATATTCTTTTGTTGTATTTGATACGATAAATAAAACTAAAGTTAGGTGTTTGCATAACAGTTTGGACATATTAATTAATGAGTAAATTATAGAAAACAAGAAAAACCTCCCCCAACACAAATTTCAACAAACCACCAACAATACAGGTTTACTCTAACAAACCACTAACACATAATATACTCTAACAAACCACCAACAACACATGATTGTTTACTCCAACAAATAGCTAACACACAACATACTCCAACAAATCACAACCAACACACACTATACTCCAATAATGGATTGAAAATTATTGCTATGAGAATATATTTGGCTGCGTTTCATCTGCCATCCATCTGTTCTTAGTTGTATCTGTGAATGTAATAGCAGATAAAGTAAGACCCATATAAAAAAACATACAAATACAATGAACTCTTCAAAGTGGTAATTGTACACTTTCTTGTGTCCCCATCATTGGAGTTTGTGCACTTTCTTGTATCCCCATCACTTGTTGTTGTATACTTTCTTGAACCAATAGTTTGGTGTCCTATCCACACCTTTGAAAACATAAAAAAAAATTATAATTTTTAAATACTTTCTTGAGCCAACGGTATGTTATTATCAAATACTTTTTTTTTTATGGGTAAAAATGTACGTTATTATCAAATACTCAAAGAAAAACATTAGGTTAGGTAACAATGACAATAACTTAAAAATTAACAAGCACTCACAAGTCTACTTTTTTCCTTATCTTTTTTCTTTTTAGCCGCTTTAGTTTTTATTTTCTACACGTGTTCCTCCATTATCGACATTCTCCTCTTACATAGGGGGTCTTCCCTTGCCTCTAACAACGTGAGGACTTAGCACTTTTTTAGAACTTCCTTCGGTGGCTACATTCACATTACTAACTCTAACATTGGAATCCATGTGGTGGGTTTTTGAGGTACAATATACCTCATTCATCGCATACAACTTCGATACCATGTCCTCAGTATGCCCATTGCACGACGCTACATTTGTTATTACCTTATAAAAAAATTTCAATAGACGTTAATACCTTTCAGTTTCAAGCCTCTAACCAACAATGTCATAATTGCTCGGAATAATAGTATATCTGCGTTTTATGTATTTTCTCCACCGATCCATAGATACTTTTCTGGCAACTCACGGACTTTCTTAGCTAAAAATATGGCAAGAATATGTCTATATATTATCCCTCGCATCTCAAACAAGCTACAAGCACACTTCGCCTCACACTCGGCCGCATTAAATTAAATAGTATAAATAACCTCCTTGATGAAATCTTCAGCCTTAACTTCATCATCTACTGAGTAAGTTGCGATTACTCCATCCATTTTTTAGAAATGACAATTACAATATATCATTTCCATTATCTCTAGTTGAACCTCCTTAAATTTTACATTTGTATACACTTCTTGAAACTTCTTCTCAAGAGCTAAGTGTGATATGTAATGAATGGTGAAGTTAAATGAATGGAAATCTGCTTGGTTTTCATTCTCAATTTTTTTTTTCAAGGCATTGTCGAAATTGATCGTAAGGAATGGTGAAGTTAAATGAATGGAAATCTGCTTGGTTTTCGTTCTCAATTTTTTTCTTCAAGGCATTGTCAATTGATCAACAAACTCTTTAAGGTTTGTCCTAGGATGCACATAGTCATCAAAGAAAGCGTTCATGCTCTTGCTGCACTGAGTTGTACTCATTCCAACCCAAAATGAGTTTTTAAAATATACCGGCACCTAAAATTCTCTGCATATAAGCTTTGCAACAATGCATTTTCATGCAACTTGAACATATCCTTCACGACGTTCTAAGAGTTCTCAAACTCATCGATAGTAAGAGAGTCATAGAACAAGATAGCAATTTACTTTTCAGGCCACATTGGTATTGAGGATGGAAACCAAGCTTTTCAGTGACCTTTCTCAATATGTGCCACAAGCAATATCTATGTCGTGTGTTAGGAAAGACAACGGAGATCTCATTTTTCATTGTGCGATCTTGATCTATAATAATAGTATTCGACGCTTTTCCACCCATGCAATCAAGCTAATTTTTAAATAACCATACAAGTGATTTTGTATCCACACTTGAAATAAGGCCTGCACCCAAAAGGATTGATTGTCTTTGGTGATTTACAACCATGAAAGGTGCAAATGGCATTCCATACCTATTTGTCAAGTATGTGGTATCGAATGTTACAACATCTCCAAATTAGATGTATGCCCATCTACTACGGGCATCTACCCAAAATACATTCCTCGTCCTACCATCATCATCCAAATCCATGAGGCAAAAAAAATCATCATTCTTCAATTACATCCTTCCAAAATACTCAAATAGTGCTTGAGCACCACCTTTACCAAGGCATAGGTGTCATGCCTTATCAATATAGTTACAACAATCTTTTTCTCCAAACGGTTGGTTCTCAAACCCACCGGCCTCAGTCACAAGAGCATAGAAACACTTATTCAACCGTATGCCAGCTTGATCATTTGTATCCAGGACCCTTCTAACAGACTCATTAACTTCTCTATTGCATCTGAAGAACCTAGATTCTTTTGGACTGAGCACATGATTGTGTGTGTTAAAGACTAATGTGACACACAGCTTCCTATCCTTCAACAACACATTCATCCTTGCCTTGCAATCTGTCTTGCTTGTGGGTTAAGGCTTGGAGATGTTTGACGTCCTATTTCGTGCCTTGACACTACGAGTACATCACAGAGTAACATATTTGATAGTCTCATCCTTCTCCCTTCTACTCCTTTGTGTCATTACTCCAAAACCACATCATTTTCTGTAATATTTATAGTAAGTCATCAACTCATTCTCCGATTCAAAACACATTCCTACCTTTGGCTCCTCAGTGATATCACTCCCATCAGTAGGATCCACATGAAGTGATCCAGAGCTGCCAGCTTCTTTGATATCAATAGTATTGCCCAAAGAGGCAGTACACTGTGCTTCAGCTTCTATAGAGTCTAGTGTGGTCTCACTAGTTTCTTCAACAGAGTTTCTTTGTTGCACTTTTTTTTCCTGCAAATTAGAAAAGAAAATTATTGTATGACAATATATCTTCTGATAATTTAAAAGACATAGCATGTGAAACCGCCATCACATCACCTTGCCAACACATGGATTCGGTTTGGCATTCGTCCCAACACATGGATCCGGTTTGGCATTCATCAGACGAACAACTGCTACACTAGAACTGGTAGCTACACTAGAACTGACAACTACATTAGAGCTCACGCTGGTTGCAGAACTACACATGGGGGCGAAAGTAGACATGGCAGCAGAAGTATCCATTGAAGCAAAAGTAGAGTATAGGTGTTGTTGCACTTATTCAACAAAAAAAATTTTAAAATAAATAATTAAACCAAATATTTAAGTTCATAAAATTAAAGCACATGAACTACTTTACCATCCAACGATTACCTGGTTGCTCCATGGATATGGGTATGCAATTGGAGAAGGTCCCATCATTAGTATAGCGGAATTGTACAAGATAGCAGAACTACTCAAAGGAGCAATACTTGACGTGACAACAGAAGTAGAGTTCCATGGGTGTGGGTTGCCACTTGGAGGAGGCCTAAACTGTGGTAACCACGCAAGAGGCATTGGACTGTAGTAACTTGGCATGTACTTTAAAAAGTCTGGATAAAGTGGTTTTGACCTGTCCTAACATATAGGAGCATAATGTTAATCAACCCAGATGGGCAATGACTACATATATAATAAACACACGCCAATTGTGTGTGTTGTGTATAATACCTAGGTTGATGGTGTAACACCCTGATTTTTACGTGCATTTTTATTGAAGAACTTTTTAATTTAATATTTGATTTTAAGCCGTTTAATTTAATTTAAACATGTTTACATGAGATTATTTTATGATTTTTAAATCGAGAATTATTTTAATGTGCTTTCATAATTTTAATTAGTATTCTACAATTAAATTGCTTTTTATTTTAAAGAGTGATTATTATTGGAATTTAGTATTTTATTTTAATTAGTTTTAAGTTAAGCTGATTTATTAAATTTACTGTTTTAAAAATAATATTTTTGAAGATCAGTTGTGACTCGAAAGTGGTGATGATTGGATCTCATTTCTTTTCCCCATCTTTTCTTTTCCTTTTTTCTTTTCTCTTAATTTTCTTTTCTTTTCTCTTCCTTTTCTTTTCTTTTCCTTATTTTTCCTCCTACTTTCCCGTTTGGACCGCACAGCTCGCACACACTCTCTCTCCTCTCTCATGTTCAGCTCGGCTTACACCTTACCGTCGCCGTTGCCGGCCGCCGTGGTCGACACCGCCGGTGCCGTTCGGTTCCCCAGCCACCGACGACCTCACCCTTCAATTTTCAGGCCTGCTAAAGCAGCCGTTAGCAGCCAGTAGCTGTGAAAAGCCGCAGGCTTCTCTTCGCCATTCCACTGCCGTCCGGCCACCATTGGCCACCATTTCTTCATCACTTCATCATCGGCACCTTGCCATCCTAACCGACCCATTTTCGGCCCCGATCCGTCACCGGAGCCACCTCTACGAACACCCTCACCGATTTGTACTTCGTGGCCTTAAATCGCCGTTTCGATCGCCACCCAGGGTCAACTTTCGATACCATTAGCTTCACCAATCTCATTAGGCCCTACCCTATCAATTTCAAGTCTTTGTTTGACTCTGTTGGAATTTGGGTACACTGTATATTTCGGCCACAATATTTTTACACTGTGGAGTTGCTTTTTTGGTGCTTCCAGTTCCTCCGTGATCCTCTTAAATTATTTTCAAGCACTGTAAGTATTTCTCCAAAAGACTTTTAAGACTTTAATATATATTTGCACTAACTTGTATTATAAATTGTGTTTTGGTTATCTGTTGGATTGTTGGTAATTGTTGCTTTCATGGCATTGTGCACGCATGCGTGGGTGTGTATTTTAAAAAACTTTGTTTAAGGTTTTACTGGTGCGTGTGTATCACCCCCAAGCCGAGATGGTATATTATCTCGGTGGAGCTCCTCTGGACACTCGGGAGCAGAATATACTGAGTGTCGTCCCCTGGGGCTTTTGCCCGGGACTTGGACGGGATGGTAGCGCTCTCGATCCGACTCCGTGACTCCTCGGGCTGGTGAGGGTTAGAGGATGCCTGGCTATGTACGCGGTGGGAGCAAAACTGGGCATCACTCATGTATCACTTGCATGGCCATTACCCGTGGAGTGAAGATGGAAAGCCAGAGTATGTGAATGGTCCCTTGAGGAGACCATGGTGCATACGGTTAAAATTAGAATTAATGTAATTATTCCTGGATTCTATTTTGTGCCAAATGGTAATTTTTGGTCTGCGTGGGAAAAATTGTGATTTTTGAGAAATAGTGTTTTTCTCAGGTTTTACGCTTGGGTCATCATGTGCATGCATTAGCGTTAGTTGTTTTAATATATTTATTGTCTTGGAGCATTTTGGGTTTTACTTACCTGTGGTACCATCTTTTTGGTACTGTAGATTTTGATGTAGGTTTTGAAGAGGCCGAGCCCGAGGATACAGCTTCGCCTGAGGAGTAGGGACATTGGCTATATTTTGTGTTTGAAGATTATTGCCGCTTATGCTTATTGTATTTTATTTGATTTGATGTTGATTTGTAAACAAAAATCGTATTATGTTGACATGTGGATTTTCAGTACTTTGGTATTGTATTAAACTTTGGTAATTAGTTATTTGACTTAACCTTTCCGCTGCGTATTGTTTATTGTAAACGTGTTGCATTGCACACACTCAGCACATGTCGATGGGGTGCGTGACCGCATCGTCATCATCCTGGTGTCTCGATTTCCGTGTGTGTCCGTACATGGAAGTTGGGGGCGCCACAGATGGATTAGTGAGAGGAGGCATTATGGGGGATGCATCTTCTTTCTCTTTCTCCATCTTCACAATTCCAAATAGAAGCTGAAATATTTACTAAAATGTGTGAAATGTTTACTGTCGTGTCTCTTAAGAAAAACGATCATTTCAATTACATTTGAAATAAATAGCCAATCTAAAATATATGGGAAAAAAAGTTCAATAGTATTTCAAGCTATATAAGAGAAAGAAAATGCTAGATATAGCATAAAAGTTGAATGTGCTAATATTATTATGAGCTTCCAAAGTTGGGAGTCAAAAACATCCAACAACTTAAAAAACCTGCTTTGTGGTATCGAAGAAACTTGAACCCAATTCCTGTATCTTTTCAATTGTTTTCTCCAACCACCCTCATCCTTTGCTCCCCACTCTCCAAAGCGGGCCCTTAGTTTATTACTTTTTTATCTGTGTTGGATCTTTGACTTGAAGTCCCCCACACTCACACACATACGTATATATTTAGTTACAATAATCTTTAATTTATAGTATTTTTAGTTTTAGTAGAGGCCCGATGTCCACCTCTAGAGATCTCCCACATTTTTTTTTACATCCCATAAAGAGAGATGTCCTCTAAAAGATGTTTTTATCAAAAACTGCACCACAAAGCCATTCAAAGAGGATGTACAAAAATTTGAGTGGCGCACCAATTTAAAAAATATTGTTGGCCTTTATAAAAAACCAATCACCATTGGCTCAAGAAAGTTTTTTTTTTTTCTCAACGGCTCAAGAAAGTATTTAGTTGTACATAGTTGTCCCCATCAAATTTTTAAACCAATCACCATGGGATATAGAAAATTCAGAATTTTAAGGGTGAAATAACAAGCTCAAACAGGCAAAAAAATAAATTAAGCCTTGCCTTAGAAGAGACTATCCAAAAAAATAAATTTTGGAAGAACCCTATACGGTTGGTCACCATTTTTTTGCCTTTAACAACCTTTTACATTTTTTTTCAATATAATATAATGGGCCACGTTAGCAAGGTGCACAAGCCTCCGCGTCCGTACGCCTATACTTAGTGTTATTCAAAAAGTAAAACTCAAAATGGCCCTCACGTGTTGCGTCCATTACTTTCCAAACTAAAAGACCCTTTCTTCTCCTTTTTTTTTTCCAACGTGTGTACTACGACTTTCTCCAAAGTTTCAAACCAAAAATTGGGTCCCACGTGAGTGTGAGTCTAATGAATAAGAATGAATTCCCCTTCTTGGGTACCACAAATGTGATTTTTTTTCTTCTTCTTCTTCTTTTTTTTTTATTGCTTTTCATTTCTTGACCCTAAAATCCAATAGAAAATGACATGGGTTAGAGCATAAATTGAAAACTTCCAAAAATGTTAAGTGTAAAACTCAATTGCAAATTATCCCTTACTAACCAATAATACAATATTTGAGATTTAAAATATTATAAAATGATGCTCAAATATATCTTAGTGTGAATAGATATTAAATTCAATAATATAAATTATAGCTCATTATTTCTATTTACATTTTAACATTTTAATCCAATAATAGGATATTTAGAGTGCACTTTTGCTCACTCATCACCCCCTGTCCCTGACAAATGCACAACATGACCCCCTATCCCTGACAAAATGCATAGAAGGTAGCCACACTCACCAACTTGCCATAAGGACGCAGCCTAGGGAGGCTATGCCGTATTAAAGGCAGCAACATGGTGTCCTGTACTAAAGACAAGCACCTCTGACATGGGATATGGAGGACCTCCCAGCAGACTATATAAAAGTCAAGCACCAGGTTATAATTACTTTCTTTTGTTCTCTCGCGTACTAAAATTCCGTCCAATGAGCATAAAACTGACTAAGGCATCCGAGGTGTATTACAGGGGGTCGAGCCAGATACCGGACGTGCGAAACATGTCGTCAACATTGACGCCATCTGTGAGAACTTTTTAAATTAACATGTCCTTTGCATGCCGGCTACAACACGCTCTCAAACTACTAGTGCCCAAGAGCAACCTCAAGAAACATGGATGGAAGATTCGCAAAGATGGAATGCCCATTAGGAGAATGGCCACAGAGATAGAAAACCTCCAACAAGAAAATGAAGCACAGAGAAAAAGAGATGCAGAGACTTAAGGAGACGCAGTACCAAGCCAAAACGAACGTGCTAAGTCATGAAGTCAAGGAAAGGTGGACATTGGTGAAGAAGAGAGAAGGAAGATGCACCATGAGCTACGTAGCCTCGTGGACAAGTACGAGGCGATGGCGAGGAGAATGGGAGCATCGTCATTGGTTGACTTGCTGCTCAATAGCACACACTTGCCCTACAGTGTAGACATGATGGCAGCACCACTCAGAGTCCTGTAGATACAGTTGTATGATGGGTGCAAAGACCCCCTCAAACACCTGGACACCTTCAAGGCATACACCACCCTCCATGGGTTCAATGGAGAAGTGGCATGTTGGACCTTCCCACTGACACTCAAAGACTTAGCGAGAGCATGCTTTAGAGAACTCGCCCAGCTAATCTTGGCACAATTTATTGCGAGAAGGAAAAGAATGAGGCCTGCAACGTACCTCCTCACCGTCAAGCAGCAAGACGAAGAGCCCCTCAAGGCATACCTGGCACAGTTCAACAAAAAGCACATGACGACCAATGACTAGATGAGAAAATCAAGCTAGTGGCACTCTTGGGTGGCATCTAGCCTCAAAACCCGTTCATGGTTGAGCTGGCCAGAAAAACTCTGACGATGGTGCAAGATTTTATGGACCAGGCAGATGCCTTCATCAACGTCGATAACACTCTCCTAGCTTTAACAGCCCCAAGAAAAGTCAAGTTAGAATAGGCTGACAAACTGGTCTGGTGGGTCCGACATTTTGAGAACATATCATGTTTAAGGTCATACATTTTCCTTAAGCCTAATCCACATGAAACTTGGGTGTACAAATAAAATTGCATCTATCCAAATAAAGATGATGCTTTTAATCTAGCTTATAACCCCCACCAAATTTCATTAAGAGATTGTTTAAAGAGGAGACCATGGTTTTTGGGAAATGCTAAGAGTGTTGCTGATAAGGTTGGTTCTTAAAGCTTGGAACAGAAGTTTGGCTTTTCATCCGGGTAACTTTTGGCTTACACAATCAGTAATGGGGTTTGCAATTTTTAAAAAGATCCATAAAGTTTCACGCACCTATTATGAAGGTTGGGGGATTTAATCAATTAAATTAAATAGGTCGAGTTATGGTTGACTTATATAATTTATAGTCAATTTAACATAATCTAAAGTCAATTTCTGATATTTATAGTGAATTTAACATAACCCACGCCCCTCCCTTTCTTGTAGCCCAATCTGCCACATGTGCCGCCCCAAAACGTCCCCACCCTTAAATCTTCCAAGTATGGCCATCATGCCCGCACAATGGCCCGCGCCTAAATCCCACACACTGGTGCAAGTTCCTACACCTTTCGAGGTTTGCCTAATCTTTAATTAAGTCCATTTTTCCCTTTATTTTACTGATTTTTCTAAATACAGGAGTTAGGATACTCTTATATCCAAAATGGGAAAGTCCAAGACCCGAACCGTTTCCATTCGTTTATCACCAACCACTTCATTAATCCCTTGGCTGTCTCCTTCCACCACAACCTATAAGCCCCACCTTTTTCACTTCAACCCCTGCACAAGAACCACTATATTCTTTTGAGAGAATATGGAGTTTTGCAAAGACATAATACAATGGAGTTTGGATTTTTGATCTAGCCTTTTAACAGTAATCCTCTTTCTCCAAAGGGTCATGAAGATGGGTAAAAGTGGATCTCCTCAACAATCATTCCAAACCAATGAAGTGTAGGTACACAACTACCATGGCCTTCGGCACGATTGCATTAATAATTTACTTGACAAATTGTACAAAAACTGCCACATTGAACTGATCTCCTTTAGCAATGAAGGGTAGGGTACATTTTTTTTTTTATTCTCGGTGCCCTATTTTTATTTTTCTTTTGTACGGTGCTAGTAGTGAATAAGTGATTGTTGGATCCCCACCCTTTATTCAAGTATTGTTCACCTGGGTACAGGTTCAGGTACTTGGGTGTCAAATACCGTCCGGGTACCAGCCCGGGTGATGGACATCCAAGAAGGGCTAGGCGCACCGAGACTATGAGGGTTGCATTGGGTTGCATGCATGGCTCTGGTGGTGTGGTGATAGGCGTCTAAGACAAGTGCAACTAGAGGAGTCTCAAGTATTGGCCAATTCCTTGATTTTACCGATTGGATGACAAGATGACAAATCCCTTAATTTTAGGTCACATGTCCTTTAGTTTAGGAATTATCTATTATCATTTGTTTAAGTTATTTCCTTGTTTATTTTCTTTATTTTAGGCATTTGGATTGTTTCCTTAAAATTAGAAATTTAATTTGTTTTGGAATTAGGAATTCAAAGAGTTTGATTAGTTTTGGGACTAGGAATTGGGAGAGGGCTAGCCAAAACCTACTACTATTTATTTGATCTTTTGGCTTGTAATTCATTATTATGTTATTTGAATGAATGAGAATTTTCTCCTCCAATCTTTTAAGAATTGAGTGCTACCTTGAGCTAGTCTTAATTTTTACCAGCTAACCCATTGGGATCTTTGTGTTGTCTTGAGGTAACCCTAGGTTCAATCACCCAACACGTCACAAACATGTGAGTGAGAGTGAGACTTCCATCACCAGGTTATGACTCAAGCTGGTACTCAAACAAATTCGGATTTTTGAAATCCGGGTACACAGAATAAACTTTTTATACAGCCTATATTTTATTAAGGTTATTTCAAGGAAAAAAATAGTATGGAAAAAATAATAAATGGAATGAAATAAATCTCAAAACATTGAACATTGCCCATAAGAATAAAATATATCAAAATGTAAAACTAAATTTTATGTCAAAAATAACTAAAACTAGAAACAACTAATTACTGTTTTCACAAGTGCATGTAAAGTAAAAGGAAAAAAAAGGAAATTCATTATTCATAACGTAAAATGCACGCCAATGTAAATTTATGTTTTCTAAACTGAGCTTTGAATGATATGAATTTAAGCTTTTCATAACCGATCATTTCCTAAATGTTCAACATAAGAACGTGGTGGATAATCGAATGAGAGAATTTCCATATGCAAGAAACTCTGCCCGTAAGGACCAGTACCCAAACAAACCCATCATTACTTTACAATAAATTATAATAAACAAAAAACTAAACAGATATATCTCCATGCAATCCGAACTTGCAATTACACACACACGGGCTTATGCATTTACTATAAAAAAGATCAACTTCAAATAAAACTCTCAATTACTAACTCTAATGAACCGATCAGACGGACCCATCATTGTAGAGAGAACTGGCATTAGAGTGCGATATTGACCATCTAAGATCGAACACATGGGCTGCAGTGTGGTTATTAGTAAAATTCACGATTTTTTAATATATAAAAAACAAAAAATAGTTTAAAAGAAAATAAAACCTTATGCCAATACAGATCAAACAGGTATCATACATATCATCATTTTCCACCAAAAACATAAAAAAAAATGCATACTGAATTCAGTGTCTAAAAAATTAAATCAAATTCTAGCAAGGTTTAAACTTGGAACCCGGGTACTATACTGTACCCGTACCCGTTCTCAGGTATACACGTGTAGAGAAATCTGATTATCAGGCTGGGTAGAATCCGCGCCAATGACCATCCTGTGAACCCTCTTACCCGAGTTTCACCCCGGGTAATAGAGCTGCATATGAGCTAGAAGCAAGACTATCCTAAAGAAAAGGCAACGACAAGACAGTATGAGAACTAGAAGATGTTATCTAATGCTATTGCTGTTGATTGAAATGAGTTGCACCCCCACCTCACAAACAAATCAACTAAACACTTTCCCGGAATAAGATAAACTGATTTCTTCAGCTTGTTTGGTTGGGTTGAAGAAAATGTAAAGGAAATTTGTTAACAATGATTGATTAGATATTGACCATTAAATAAATTGTCACTGATTTTAGTGAGAAAAGGATGTCTATATATTTGAGATTCAACAGAGAGGGAGAAACAGCTCTTTCATATGAAAAGAAAAACATATGAACTAAGAATACGTACCAATGTAAGACCCAAAATCGAAAATGTTTAATATGGTCTGGGCTCATTCTCTAATGCAGACCCCGTTTGATAAAACCCATTTTATGGCATTTAAGTAATCTTTATGTGAAATGTAGAAACATGGCACATCAAACATGCTTGTTAAAAAAATATTGGATGGTTGTGTTAGGTCTACAAAAAGAATTACAAAAAATTATCATATAAATCTAAGTGACTTTGATGTAATATGATAGATTTATTTTATAATAAAAAGAATTTTATAATTTATTATTTCATATTCAACTATGTATTTTTTTCCCTTAAAATTGTTTTCGGCTGACTACAAACACCAAGTAAACTTGTTACAAACCACACTCACACCAAGCGACAAGTAATGTGTGGTAGAAATTACAATTACAAGACTGTTTGTCAATTGTATTGGACTTGCTGCCCTTGGTCTGCGCACCCCAGCTCTGAAACATTCTTGGGTTGCTTGGTTGGTAGTGGGTGGGCTTTGCAACCCCATGCAAACATTGCTACGAAGCCTTCCTTGGCCCCCTTTATAGTGAGCTCTTTAAACTCACCGACCACCGCAAAGGATTCGGGTTCGATGGCGGTTGCAGATCCTAAGTGGGCTCAGAAGACCATAACACTACCTCCCCAAAAAAGGGGTTGTCATCTCATCATTCCCAAGGATCCCATGGCACCATTCGAATTCTTCCCTTGATTAATTGATCATTTGGTATTGAATAATTCTTCATACGTTGTCAATGCTCCTTGTCGTCTCTTAGACGGACCTGTATTTCCTCGATAATGGAAGTAAGCAGTACACAGTCACTCAAACCTACCCATCTCTACCAACCAATCGCTCTCTATTTTTTCTATTTATTTGATGTTGGGGACTGAATTTCTGCCATATTCAAACATATTAGAGTTTGATATCACCGAACTTATGACATATAATGTTCTATGTTTCTTTGCCAAGGCAACCTCAAGATAAGTGAAATAGCTTTATCATCCCCTGTAGCAAAGTGCTATCATACATTATCGAGAGAGAGAGAGAGAGAGATTTTCAAGTCAAATCTTGTGTTGGGTTCTACTAGATATGCTGATACTTGACCAACAATTGGTGAAAAAAGTCTTGGGAATCGAGCTGCTCCATAAGCTACACAAAATACGCACACACTTGATAGAGAGAATTTTACGTGGTTTGACAACTTGCCTACATTCAAACTAGAGAGACTTCACTATTAAGTGGAAACCGATACGAAGGAGGAGGACGAGGAGTACACACTCACACTCAACTTTGAACTCTCTCTCTCTCTCTCCCCCCCCCCCCCCCTCGCCTTAGCTCTTCTTCACTTAGCTCTTCTTATGTTTCACCCCTGATTGCTCACTTCATGTGAGGATATCTTACACCATTGCAACTCCCTCCATTTATAGGGAGGAGCTTCACCTTTGGATGCTGTGAACACAAGCCAATTTGTTTATTATTTTTGGAAAATTTCGGTTGGGTGGTTGGAAACTTTCAGTGGAAAAGTTGGTGACCCATAATGCTTGGTTGGCTACCCACATCGGCATGGACCAAACCAACAATTATCCCCATCCATGCCCATTGTGGGAAAAATACAATCTATCCTCGTTTAGTTGCTATCTGTCCTAGCTATTTCTTGGCAAAGCCTACTTCCATGGCTCCCCCTAAAAAACAGACAGAATATCCTGAGGTATCCCTTGCAACTTCTGCTGAAGGGGTTTGCGTCTTTCCCTATTCAACACCTACCACATCTACCTCTTTTGCAACTTCCTGTGGAGCCCTGCTCGACACATTCTATAAGTACCTGCAGCTTCTCATGGAGCCCTACTCGACACCTCTGCATGTACCTACAAATTTTCGTGGAGCCTTACTCAACACCTTCTATAACTTTCTTCTGCTGCTAGAGTTGCCATATCATATCCTTGTCATGCCACCAGGTGACTGCACTCCCAACTAAAGTGTTCACATGTCTAGACTTCTTGCTGAGTTGTCATGTCATCGGCTTGTTATCCAAGCGATTATACTCTCTACCCTAGGTTGTCTACACTCCTTTGTTGGAGCACCTATACTCCTCATCTGAGTACCTGTCCTTGCCTTGTCACCAAGCGGCTGCACTCTTAATCGGATTATCTACATGTATGCACTCTACATCGAGAGGTCATGTATGTCCTCGCTTAATCTCAAGCGATTGCAATCTCAATCAGAGTACCTGTATGCATACTCTCCATCGAACCAAACGTATTCTCCATAGAGTACCCGTATATCTGCACTCCTCAACAGAAACGCCTGCAGTTCCTTGTCAAAGCGGACATACTTCCGTTTGAAGTACCCACACCCTCATCCAAGTGCCATCATGCCCCACCGGCGTGTCATCGCTTCCCTAGGAGTACATGTACTACCCTCCAGAGTATTTGCATCTCCAATTGATATGCCTGCACATCTAAGGTGCTCATACGTCCAACAAAGATATGTTGGACTATCTGTACTTCCTGCCAAAGTACCTGCACCCACCCCCAAGGTAATTACACACCCCATCGACATACTGTGCAAAGACCACCTCTTTGAAAAATGTAGTGACTCATCTCTCCACTCCTTGTGCGCACTTGGAGAGGTACCTGTCACTGATCAAAAGCCAAAGAGATTCGCCATAATGCATATCGTGGCTATACAACACTTCTCCATCTCTTACTCTGAGCTTATGAACACCAAGCATCATTGCACTTGTCATTTGGCCAGATTCCTGCACATCCATCAAAATCCGCACTCCTCTACCACTCTAGATCCTTAGTGTACACCTATGCTTATTCTATGTGTGTATGTATGATCATTGCTTCCCTTGTTCATATCTTCCTGTACCACTGGACCCATGTCTGACAACAGCTCCTCCCATCATGACACTACCCTCCAGCCTGTACTTCCCGCCAATCTACCATCCCTCCAGCATTTCGACACTATTGCCATTGGTAATTGGTTTTCTTTGTTCCTTGAGCAATCAAGGATCATCTACACTCTCTGACTGCAGTAAAAGCACCAAAACTTGTGTTTCTACTGACTCAAACTTGGATCGCCTATCCACTCCACTATTGGACTAGCCCACCAGATCCTAGTTTAGCTTGTTCCCATCTTCCTTCTTCACCTCTACCTTTGCATAAAAGGGTATTCTCCACTTGTGACTCCCTTAGAATCATCATCAAACTTGTTGCGGTGTTCACCATTCCAAGTCTCTCATCTAGAAGTAAAATCTCTCGATTCTGACCTCATGGATGGATTTAAAAAGCTAAAAAAGCTTGGAAGGCTCAACTAAAAATTTTGAAATTTTCGATGGGTCGAAGTGAAATTTTCAAAACTTCAGGGACCTTTTTATGTATCTCCTTTAGAGAATATTCCGTACTAGAAGGAATATTCCATTACTAACTCAGGTACCAAGTTGCCCTTGTTGTTGATGTGGCTTTGAAACATCAGCACCTCATGCTAACGTGGACCATGACATGTCATCACTTTTTGCTAACATGGCCCCGCCATGTGTTTGACATGTGGCACCTTTGCTGCCCTGGCACGTGGTGCAAGTGTGTTAGGGACCCCGGTCAAGTCCCTAAACACTAAGTCCTCCTCGGCTATGTTCACCTTTGGTTGACCGAATTCTAGCTCCTCTCTTGCTTGGTTCACGATCAATGATGGCTATGGTGGCAATTTGGGCAAGGTGAGGTTAGGTGTTTAGGCTAGGATTGGATGGATGGAAGATGGAAATGGCTAAGTGTTTGGGCTCACAATGGATGAGGTTGCACAGCACTATGGTGGGGCTAGGGTGGCGCCACCTAGGACCTTGGGTTTAGGGTTTGGATAGGTGTGGTTCGGCTAGGGTTTGTGTAAGGCTTAGGGCTAGGTCAAAGATGGTGGGCGGCACTAGCTTGGCCGAATTAGGGTTGGAGTGTTTTTAGGAAGTTTCCTAAAAACAAGGGATTTGCTTGTGGAGGATTATGTGGCCGGCCAAGTATGTGGAAGGAGTCAACTAGGGTTTCCAAGTGTGGAAACCTTAATATGGCAAGAAGTGTTGGTCGACCAAGTCAAGCCCTACAAGGCAAGTGTTGGCCGAAATCCTCTAGGGTGAATATGGTAAATGTATTCGGCTAGGGCTAGTTGGAATGTTATGGTTCACTTATGGAAAGTTGACAAACAAGGGGATGGCCGAATATGTGTATGGGTGTGGATTGAAGTGGTCGAAATTATGAATAACACAATAACACAATATGAACACCAAGAACAAAGATGAACTCGGCTAAGCAATAATCAATTCAACAATGAATCACAATGTGCACCAAGATAGAAATAAACCTCATATATTGATCAAGAACAAAAGATAAAGATAATCAACTTGGATTCAATGAATTGCACCAAGTTGATCAACAAGATAAATGGATTACTCCAATTCAATGAATTGCATGGAGTAATCCTCTCTATGGGATTCAATGAATTGCACCCAAAGAGTCCAAGTGTCTAGCACCGAAAATGATCTCTCAACAATGTCCTCACTCACTCAATTTGCCAAAAGATGTGAAAGAAATGACTAAGGGTCGTATTTATAAGGTTACAACTTGGAAACCCCCAATAGGTCCCTTTGCAATAAAAGAAACAAATAAATAAAATAAATAACATAAATAAGATAAAGGCATGGGCCACATGGCCGTGGCATGCATGAGCCAAGGGTCGGCTAGGTGGGTGCATGATGGTCCACGGTCTGGTCCATGGCTAGGTGGCTTGGCATGGCTAGCTGTGGTGCATGGCATGTTGCCATGCATGGGCCGGCTAGTGGGCATGGCATGGAGCCATGTTCGGCCTGCTGGTGGCTAGCCATGTGAACTGGCTGCAAGGCATGGGCTGGAGCCATGCGCTGGATGGCATGCCTGGTGGGCATGCCACTGACCTGCTCTGCATGGCACGGGCTGGAGCCGTGCTCTGGATGGCACGCCTGGTGGGCGTGCCATTGGCCTGCTCTACATGGCATGGGCTGGGCCCGTGCGCTGGATGGCATGCCACTAACCTCGCTATGTCCGAGGCGTGGCGCGCGCATGTGCGTGCGCATGGCCTGCATGCTGGGCGCCCCGTGCGTGTCAAGGCACGGGCCAAGGCATGCATGTGGCCGGTCCATGAGCATGCTGGGCGCCCCGTGCGTGACAAGACACAGGCCAAGGCATGCTCGTGGCATGATCAAGGGGCATGTCCCGGACATGGCTAGGACATGTGCCGTGGTTTTAGAGGGCGCCTTACGTGGGGGTTTAACAAAGTGACCCTATGCGTCTTCAAACTCCATCCACGCATGCTACTAGTGTATGTGCATGGATCTACACACCTTGTCGGGCTTTTGTTTGCACTGTTTTTCTTGTCTCGATAAGATGAACACACACTCTGGTATGCTCTAATTTTCAAATTGACAAATGTACGAGAATCAAATTTTATTTGGTGCACAAAACCACCTTCCAACACTCTCTGATACCACTTTTTAGGAATCAAGGTGCACCAGAAGCTACACAGAACATGCACACACACTTAACAAAAGGAATTTAATGTGGTTTGGCAACTTGCCTACATCTAGAGACTTCACTATTAAGTGGAAACCAATAAAAATGAGGAGGAGTAGGAGTACACACTCACACTCAACTTAGAACTGACTCTCTTTCTTTCTTTTTCTCTCTCCCTTAGCTCTTCTCCACTGAGCTCTTCTTGTATTTCGCCCATGATCGTTCACTTCATGTGAGGATGTCTTACACCATTACAACTCCCTCTATTTAGAGGGAGGGGCTTCACCTTTGGATGGTGTGAGCACAAGCCAATTTGTTCATTATTTTTGGCTTACTTTTGAATGGGTGGCTGGCAACTTTCAGTGGAAAATTTGGCTGCTCACATGGGCATGGACCAAACCAACAAAAATACTACCTGTTACAAAATAAATAAATAAATGCTTGTCACTGATTACAACCCAAAGAAAACATAAGTTTTTGAAGGAAAAATTATACAGCATCAGTACCTGATTGTTAAAAATAGATTAATGTCATTGTTAGGTATACAAGATCAATCGTATGAAGAATTTTGTGCGTTCTACGAAGAAGACTTTTCAATTTTTCAAGAGTGACTGTTAGTTTCTCAAATTTGTCTTTTAGTTTCTCAAAAGTGTCTTTTTATTTTTTCAAGAGTAATTTATGATCAACAAGTAATATGAGTCTTATGTGCCTATATATAGGCTTATGCATTGTAATCTATTTTCAAGAGAGTGATAAAAAAAATTTTTCTTAGACAAAAACATCTTTATCAGAGTAAGGTTCAAATCAAAAAGTGCCTGGGCATGAAGATTTGTAGCTGGAAAACAAGCCCTGAAAACAACAACAATGGCAAGTACAAGCAATCAAAATATAGGAGCCCAACAACCATCATTTTCTCTTTTCAATTGAGAAAATTATGATTTTTGGTATGTGAAGATGATAACTATTTTTCTTTCATACGATCTTTTGGATATGTAGAAAATGGGTATGAAGAGTTGGTACATACCACAACTTCAAAGTATGCTAAAAAATAACAATTGAAGGAGCATAGGAAGAAAGATACAAAAAGCTTAACCTTGATTCAACAAGGTGTTGCCAAGACAATCTTCCCAAGGATTATCAATGCAACCAAAGCAAGGAGGCTCGGGAGGTTCTTCAAAAGGAGTATAGAGGCACATTGAAGGTAAGAACTATAAAAATTCAATCTTTGAGAAGAGAGTTTCAAAATATAAGGTGAAAGAAATGGATTTGTTGAAGACTATTTTTCTAGACTTATGGAAGTTGTGAATCAAATCAAGACATATGGAGAAAAAATTTCAGATCAAAAAGTTGTTGAGAAAATATTAATTAGTTTGTCGGCAAAGTTTGATCACACTGTTGCCGTTATTGAAGAAACTAAAGAAATTGACAAGTTGAGTGTTGAAGAGTTTATGGGTTCAATTAAAACATTTGAGCAAAGGTTGAGTGGGCACTCCCAAAAATCAATTGAAAGTGTCTTTCAATCTAAACTCAATGTTAATTCAAAGTCAAGAAAAATGCTCATTTAAGAGTGAGTCATCTAGAGGTGGAAGAAATGAAAGAGGATGGGGAAGAAATGGAAGAGGACGAAGAAGAAGTAATTTTGAGAGAAGTGGAAATGTGGAGTCCACTCAACAAAAAAGTGGAATTTGTAAAAGAAGTAATCATGTTGATAAAGATTGGTGGTTTCAGGGAAAACCTCAATGCCACAATTGTAAAAATTCTAGGCATATTGAAAAAGATTATCATTTAAAAAACAATAAGCAAACAAATTTTTCCGAATAGCAAAAAAGTGAAGCAAACTTGTTTTATGCTTGTCAAGTGGCATCGGAACAAAATAATGATGTGTGGTTTCCTGATAATAGGTGCAGCAATCACATGACCATAGATGGAAGTATTTTTGTGGAGATTGATACTTCCTCAAATTCCCAAGTTAAGATGGAAAATGCTTCCTTAGTCCAAGCAAAAGGAAAAGGTACAATTGCTATAAAGACAAAGAAGGGCATTAAGTACATTCCAAATGTATTGGTAGTTCTAGATTTGGGGCAAAATTTATTAAGTGTTAGGCAAGATTTATGACAAAGGGGGGTGAAGACAAGTTGTAGCAACAATCAAGATAGAGAATAATAGAAGTTTTCCCTTTAGTATCCCTTATTAAAAAAATATGGCCTTAGAGATGGATGTGGTTGATGAGTCATGGCTTTGGCATAGAAGACTTGGGCACTTGAGTTTTCAAAGTTTGAAAACTCTTCAACAAAAGAACATGATGTATGGGTTGTCGACTATACAATAAATGCAAGACGTTTGTGAAGGTTGTGCACTTGCCAAGCATAACCAAGAGTCATTTTTCAAGGAGAAAGTATGAAGAGCCAAAGCACCATAGGAGCTTATCCATACTGATGTGTATGGGCCTATGTCAACACCAATTCATGGAGGTAACAAATATTTTATAATTTTCATGGATGATTTTACAAGAATGGCATGGGTGTATTCTTTGAAAACAAAGTTGGATGTTTTCCCAATTCTCAAAAAAATCTAAAAATTTGTTGAGAGACAAAGTGAACACTTTATAAAAGTGTTGAGAAGTGATAGAGGTGGTGAATACAACTTCCATGAACTTAAGAATTTTTGTGAAGATATTGGCATCGAGAGACACTTAATGGTTGGATATACTCCACTACAAAATGGAGTGGCGGAAAGAAATAATAGAACCATTGTTGAGATGACAAAGTCTATGCTTTATGAGAAGGCGTCACCCAAGTCCTTTTGGCGTGAAGCGGTATATACGACAATTTATTTGATGAATAGATGTCCAACAAAGACTATAGAAAATAAAACTTCATTTGAGGCTTGTTATGGACGAAAACCATCTTTGAATCACTTGAATGTATTTGATTGTATTTTCTTTGCTCATGTTCCAAAAGAAGTAAGGATGAGGCTAGTGAAAAATGCATCTTTGTGGATTATAGCTTGAAATCAAAGGGAGATAGAATCTTAGTTTGAAGAAAAATAAATTGATTATTTGTAGAAATATGCTTTTTAATGAGAAGGCCTCTTGGGATTGGAAAGAAAAGAGAGTTCAATATCAAGTTACTAACTTCAATGGAGAACTTGAGAATCAAGAAGATGATGTTGAAAATGTTCTTGAAGCTCCACAAGAGATATCTCCTATTGCTAGTTCACAATCATCTCCAACTTCTCAATCAAGCTCAAATTCCTCTTCTCCGAGTTCAACTCCAAAAAGAATGAGAAGGCTTAGAATGTATATGCAAGTTGTAATTTTGTGTTGTTCAACTAGAGTGTTTTGAAGATGCAATTAAAGAAGAAGCATGGAAGAAGAGATCTATGTTATTGAAAAGAACAAAACTTGAGAGTTGGTAGAAAGGCCAAAATACAAAGAAGTGATTGGTGGGAAGTGAATTTTCAAAACAAAGTTTAATCCAGATGGTTCCATTCAAAAGAACAAAGCAAGACTTGTAGCAAAAGGGTATAGTCAACAACCTGGAATTGATTTCCAAGAAACATTTGCACTGGTGGCTCGGCTTGATACTATTAAAGACCTTATTGCTTTGGCGGCTCAAAAAGGTTGGTTCTTGTATCAACGTGATGTAAAAGCAGCTTTCTGAAATGGATTTTTAAAAGAGGAAGCTTATGTAGAGCAACCACAAGGCTTCGAAGCGAAAAGAGAAGAGAAGAAGGTGTACAAGTTGAAGAAGGCTTTGTATGGCCTAAAACAGGCACCCTAAGCATGGTATAGTGAGATTGATGCTTGCTTCAATGAAAAATGTTTTGAAAGAAGCAAAAGCGAGCCAACCTCGTATCTCAAGACACAAGGTACAACCGGTGTTCTTATTGTCTCTCTTTATGTTGATGATTTGGTATTTACCTGTAGTGATGAAAATATGATTAATGATTTTAAATTGGAGATGATGAAGAAATATAAAATGAGTGCTTTGGGTTTACTGCATTGCTTCTTTGGCATTGAAATTATCAAAAAGAAGAATGTGTTTTTATACGCCAAAAGAACTATGCAAAAACTCTACTTGAAAATTTTAAAATGTTAAATTGCAAATCGGTTGCAACTCCTTTGCTTGTGAATGAAAAATTGATGAAAGAAGATGGAAGCAAAGAAGTTGATTCATCTATTTTATAGAAGTTTGGTTGGAAGCCTATTGTATTTGACAGCTACAAGACCATATATTATGTATGCTACAAACTTATTTTCTCGGTTCATGCACAAATCAAGCCAAATTCATCTTAGGGCAGCCAAGAGGGTGTTGTGATATAATTTAGTTATTTTTTATGTGAAGAATATTGATGCAAAGTTGATTGGGTTTTGTGATAGTGATTAGGCCGAGTGTGTTGATGATATGAGAAGCACTAATGGATATGCATTTTTATTTGGTTATGGTGTATTTTCATAGGCATCAAAGAAGCAAAAAAGTGTGGCACAATCTCCTGCTAAGGCCGAGTATATTTCGGCATCATTGGCAACTTCACAAGCAATATGGCTAAGGAGAATCTTAAAAGATATTGGTGAAAAGCAAGGAGAAGCTACTCCATTTTTGTGTGATAACACATCCACTATTGCTATGACAAAAATTCTTGTCTACCATAGTCAAACAAAGTATATTGCAATCAAGCATCACTTTATTAGAGAGGCCGTGGAAGATGAAGAGATTCAACTCAAGTATTGCAAAACTGAATACCAAGTTGCAGATATTTTCACTAAGGCTCTTCTAAAAGATAAATTTCATTATTTGAGAGAAATGTTGGGTGTCACACAAGGCATTAAGGGGGAGTGTGAAAAATAGATTAATGCCATTGTCTGATACACAATATCAATCGTATGAAGACTTTTGTGTACTCTACGAAGAAGACTTTTCGGTTTATCAAGAGTAATTTATGATCATCAAGTACGATGAGTCTAATGTGCCTATATAAAGGCTGATGCATTGTAATCTATTTTCAAGGGAGTGATAAACAAGATTTTCCTTAGACAAAAATCTTTCTATCTAATTTAATATGCCAACACTCACCTCCATCATCCTACTTGGTATGGATAATATGAACATTCCATTATTTTACTCCCACTTTCTACTACTGTTTGTCTGTTTTCCACCCGTTCACAAGTAGGAGTTATAGTTTTGATTCCAAAAAGAACCAATTACGAATATTATTATCTTTATGTTAGCTTGGAACTTATGTGTATATAGGTAAAAGAGCATCTTTTATGTTACTAACATTGTTGGTGACAATTGTTTACAAAATACTAGATAATGAAGGAAATCACAAAAGATCTGTCAGAATTCCAGTGTGGCCTTGCTCATCCCTTCCGTCAGTAATATAATATCCATATAATAATTTTTCCTTCATGTTCAGTGTCAATTTAGTTTATTGGAATTAATCTTTTATTTTAAACATTTTAGTGCAGTATATGAGTGCTTTCTCTTACCATCAATGAGAATTATGACTCTGATGTTCTAGATGATATTGAGACGTACATCCCTCCATAGGATAGTTCCTGAGGTATATTTGTCTTGTTTAGTATTTCATGTAGCAACCTATGTAATCTAACAGGACCTTATGTTGTTTTTGGATATCTATTTTCAGGGAAAGTCTGCACGTTGGAAACATAGGATTGAAGTTTAGTAGATTTCATATGTTTGAGTTAGAGTTAGTTTATTTTTTTATAATTCCTTCAATACTATTTCTTTTAATATATAACATTCCTTATACAAGAGTGTTGATTTTGTTGTGTAATTTCTGCAAGCCTGGATGATATGCTAGCCCATATCAAATCTTCAATGTTTGGCTGCACATTGACATGCGATGATCGCATGCTTGTTAAAACTGTTTATTTACTCTGAAATTCTGTTGCCCCTGGTTTTTAATTAACCATGTCCATTCTTATTCACGACTTTGTCTATGAATGACGTAGTCTTTTACAGCCTAGTTGAGATCTTTTTACTCTCACCATAAATGCTCGGTCTAATATATAGACGAAAAAATTGACAATATTTCCTTTATTACATAGTGTAAATGGTAGGGATAGCCATTTTTCTAGACCTAGTGTATGGATGCAATTCACTATTTAATCCATTCAAATATATATATTTATTTGTTAAAATTAAGGATCATATGGGAAACTCTCTCTCTCTCTCCCGGTCCCTTCCCAGTTCCCCCCATCCCTCTCCTCTCATTTAGACCATCTGGCATCTCTCTGCATCTTTGGTAACACATGCACGAATACATGGATCAGGTCATGTCTAAAGCATCTATGTAATTAACTCTATAAGCAATTCGACCTCTTCGTGTAATATTACACATCTATGTAAGACTTTGTTTCTTTCTACTATATATTGTGCTTGGGATATGGTATTGGTTTTTACACTTAAAATGATTAACATATTTAATGCTAAGTAAATAATAATAATTTGAATCATTGTCTGGCTTGTAGTGCTACTGATTGGATAGTAGACATAGGAGCCAATGTACATGTCACTTCTAACTACAATAATTTTTCAACATATCAGGATACAAGCGGAATAGAAGTGATGATAGATAGCTCCACCTCAGTACAAGTATTTGGAGTAAGCAAAATTGAACTCAAACTAACGTCTGGAAATACTCTTCCATTAGAAGAAGTGTTTTACGTCCCAAATGAAAGAATGAACCATATTAGTGGATCTTTACTTAATAGGGTGGGCTACACATTGTTATTTCAATCCAATAAAATTATTATATCTAAATATGAGTCATTTGTGAAAAATTGTTATGTGAGTGATGGTTTGATTGTAATAAATGTTCAAAATAATACAGTAGACAAATTTGACTCTAATAATAAATTTTCATTTTCTACATTTTCTTCTTCAATATGGCATGCTAGATTAGGCCATATGAATTACCATAATCTTATAACAATGATGGATTTAGAGATTATTCCTAAAGTTCTTGTTGATTTGGATGAAAAATGTTTAAGGTGTTCAATCTAAATAGCCTAGAAGACCATCTAAATCTATTGTAAGAAATTCGTCATTGGACTTAGTTCATAGTGATAGTTTCTATTTAACTGGTGTCTCTTTTAAATGTGGTAATAAATACTTCATTACTTTTCTAGATGATATGTCCAATTTTTTTTTTATGTTTACTTGATGAAAACAAAAGATGAACCTTTTAATAAATTTGACATCTATAAAAGTGAAGTTGAAAACCAGTTAGAGAAAAAAATTAAGATTATCAAGTGTGATAGAGGATGTGAATACTCTTTTAATCAATTGGTTCAATATTGTGGGGAGAATGATATTATACATGATGAAATCGCTCCATATTCTCCTCAATCCAATGGTGCTGTTGAAAGAAAATATAGAACCTTGGTGATATGGTCACATTCATGCTCTCTCGTTCAAGTCTACCTGAGCAATGGTGGGGGGAAGCGATACTTGCATCTTATTTTATCTTGAATAGAGTACCATTTAAGGGGTTTAACAAGACTCCGTATAAACTCTAGAAGGGTAGAATACCCAATATTAATTTCTTTAGAGTTTAGGGTTGTCTTGCAAAGGTTAATGTTCCAAAATTAAGAAAATGAAACTAGGTTCCAAAACAGTAGATGCAATATTCATTGGGTATGCTAGACATATTTCTCCATATAGGTTTTTGATTCTCAAATCAGAAGTCCAAAATATTGATTTCAACACCATTATGGAGTCTAGGGATGCAACATTATTTGAAGATCTATTTCCTTTAAAAAACAAAGTAGAAAGGTCTTTATCTACATTAAGTTTTCCTTCCATCAATAATCAACCGATCATTTTATCTAATCCTGAGAGTTTATTTAGATTAGAAAATGAACTTGGTAGAAAAAAAAAGAGTGAGAAACGAAAAATATTTTGGACATAATTTTTATACTTACTCTATGGAAGAAGATCCTTTGACTTTCAAGGATGCCATGATGTTCATTGATTATACTTTCTGGAAAGAAGCGGTTAATAATGAGATGAAATCGCTTAACACTAATGGCACCAAGAACTTATGTTTTATTCCTCCAGGGTGTAAAACCGTTGGTTGTAAATGGAATTTTAAAAAGAAATTGAAAACTGATGGTACTATTGATAAAGTTAAAAGTAGGCTGGTTGCAAAAGGTTTTACATAAAGAGAGGGTATCGATTATTTTGATACTTATTTTACTATTACTAGAATAAACCATAATTCGTATTTTAATTGTTCTAGCTGTGATCCATAAACTTGAGGTTAACCAAATGGACATAAACACTACTTTTCTTAATGGCGATCTAGAAGAAGAAATATACATGGATCAACTAGAGTATTTGTGGTTCTAGGATAGGAAAGAAAATTTTTTAGACTTATTAAATCTTCCTATTGTTTAAAACACGGCCCTAAACAATGGCACCAAAAGTTTGACGAAATAATTTTATCTGATGATTTCAAGATAAAAGAATATGATAAGTGTTTATACACAAAAATAGTTGATGGTGCATGTGTAATGCTATATCTTTACATTGATGATATTCTCATCTTTGGTATCAATATAGATATTGTCCTTGATGTTAAAAGTTTTTTATCTAAGAACTTTCACATGAAAGACATATGAAATGCACATGTAATTCTTGGTATTAAGTTAATGAGATCTCGTGATGGTATCTGTTCTTTTGGGTATCCCACTGTATTAGAAGCATACAATGATGCTAGTTGGATAACTAACACAGTAGATCGTTAGGGAACAAGTGGATATATTTTTTCTTTTGGTGGAGCAACTATGACTTAGAGATCTTCCAAGCAAACTATGATTTCACGATCTACTATGGAGGCTGAATTAATAGTCTTAGATACTACTAGACATGAGATAGAGTGGCTTAAGAATTTATTATCAGAAATTTCACTAGTTAAAAAATCAATGCCAGCTATTTATGTTCTTTGTGACAATCAGATTGTGATAAGTGTTTGTAATAATAAACACTTTAATCATAAAATGAGACATTTGAGTATTAGGCATTCTACTATAAGATACCTGATAAAGAATGGATACCCGGCTTTGAAATATATAAAATCAGAGGATAAAATAGTGAATCCTTCAATAAAAGGATTGGAAAAGTCGAAGGTTATATGAGCATCAAGAGAGATGGGATTGAAGCCCATTCTTGATGGGATTGAAGCCCATTAATTAGGTCACTGATAGCAGCAACCCAACCTTCTTGACTGGAGATCCCAAAAAGAAGGTTCAATGGGAAGAACAAACTACTTGAGTGATTACATAGCACTATTAAAATATTAAAATATTATGGGTCTATCTCTAGAGTGTGAGTTTTACAAATGCAATGGCAAAAGAAAAACAAAATGTTTTGAATGAGTCAAAAACTAAGGCAAGGTATTGAATTGCATGTTCTCTTGGAGGACTCATGCACCTATGTGAGTATGACAGTGGGGCCACAGTCTATGGTAATTGGGTTATTCCCTAGAGCATTCATGAATCCAAGATACAGTGCACAATCTTTATGCACCACCTTGAAAAGAACCTGATATACGTCGTACTATGTGGAGAATCCTAAGTTAATAGATTCTGGTTCAAGACTTGGTTCACCATGTATATTTCATATGGAAACACGCTAACATTAAGTAAAAGTTCAAAGCTCTAAGCTACCTCTATTGATACATAGTATTCAGCCCAAATAAAATTTTGTTCTATTCTATCTTTTAAAGTATTTTAATCAAATGGATTTTTAGACTTGAGAATGATTAAAATATTTAATATTAAGTAAAAAAATAATAATGTGAACCATTGTCATTGTTCAATGTATCGATTTTGTTGTCATAATTTAAATAAAAATGTGCCATGGTGACTTGAACCAATGCATTCCTCTTGGGGATAGGAGCATTAACCGCTTGCCAACCAAACAAATTAAGGGTTGCGCCCTTTGGTGAATTAGAAATATTTTCGATGTATTTTTTAATATTTAAGAAGTTGTGACTTCTTACAAGTACCATTTCATTTATTAGTTGTGACTTTTCACAAATACAATTTCATTTATATAAGTTGTGCCTTTTTACAAGCGTCATTTCATTCTAGTTGTGACTTTTTACAAGTGCCATTTCATTCTCTATAAATAGGGAACCTCACCCACAAATTTATTCACTCCAAATTCTCTACAATAATTAGAGAAACACTTCCTTCTTCTTTTGTCATTCTATCTTTAGATTTTAACTGTTTTATATCAGGTTCGTGAATCACCTTTTGTATACACCGACAATGAGGTTAATGGGAATTGACGTTGTTATATCTTGTGAGTAGACTGTCAAGAATCTTAGTGTATGTTTAAATTTGGAAGCGGCGGAATCTACACTGTGTCTCAACACCAGAATCTCTCTTTCTAATTTGTTAGTGTTATTTTACATATTATCTAATTTAGAAAGCATTTGCACATATATAATTTATTATCCAAAATATTGCCAAGATATGCCAGTGTGAGCACCACGACAACGCTAGTTCACGCAATGTTGTGGTTACCCTCGTTGGAATATAGGGCCCCGAACACGCAGAGTTTTCTGTTTATTTTCTTTTTCTGTGTAAGCAAAACAATATTGTTCTTAAATTGTGTTTACTTTACAACTTCTGTCTGACGTGTGGGTAAGCGGATATTAGTCATGGTGCGCTACCCTATTACTACTTGGTTTTAAAATTCTGAATTTAGTGAATATGACAGAGTAGTTTGGATTCACAAATCACCTTATCTCATTTCATTTTTATTATTATAATTTTTTCAAATCTCAAAACAATTTTTTCAAATTTTCACACAAAATATAATAAACAATTTAATTTTTTTAAATCTCAAAATAATAATAATACTAGAAAATATTATTTTAAAATATTATTTTTTATTATTCACAAACCATCTCAACTTATATTTGGATCTAAACGACCCTGAGTTCAGAGTATATATGTGGTTGCGTTTAGATTGCTTATTTTTCCAACTCATGATAACAGCATTCCGCCAGGTCTCACAGGAGTAGGAAATTGTTTTTGACAAAATAAATCTCAGATTGACTTTCAACGGACAAATGAAGTACCAAGCTAAGAGTTCAGACTATTATGTGTTGCAAATCTTTTCGATGGTATCGGTTATATTTCTTACCTAGGATTAAGATACTTCCAATTGTCTGCCTAAGTTGGTTACCCTTAATTTTCCTTATTTATGTCCAACCATCACGGAGCATTTCAATTTTTCCGTTTTGATGGACCCAAAGGTAGAAGAAAGTGAGAATTTCATGTTTCTCGCCTTTTTGGTTGGCAAGTGTTGCTCGATATCTTGAAGTAAGGAAAAAAAGGAGAGAGAATCCAAAGAATAGTGCTGAAACACTCTATGAATGAGTTCAAACCAACATAATCTAATTGTATATAATATATATAATTACAAGACTGAAGAAATCTCTCATCAATCAATATGTACGGAAGGAAAGAAGGCAGAAAAAAACTTGGAAAGGAAAGGAAAAATATTCTTGCTGACGATATATTGGGTGGATCAATGCATCATAATTCTGAACTCTTCAAAGTTGAGAACGCCATCTCCATTGAGATCAAACTTTCGGATCATAGCTTTACAATCCTGAACGGACTTGGAATCGCCGAGTCGACTCAGCATTCTCTTCAAGCTCGTGGGGGTGATGCAGCCGGACCCCTCCATATCATACATAGCAAAAGCCTCTTTGAGCGTGTCATTCTTTTCCTCTTCCCCGCTTGTCTCCATTAGCTTCTGGAATTCCTCGAAGTCCAGCAGCCCATCCCCGTTCAAATCAAACGACTTCGTGGTTTCTTCCGCTTCATCCATGGACAGCGTGCCCCCCACTGTGGTCACGCAGCGTTGCAACTCGGCAAGAGATATTTTTCCATCTCCATCAACGTCCAAGTAATCGAACACCCTTTGGAGCTCGCTGCAGAATTTGCTCGTCATCTCGGAATCAGAACCCATAAGAGAACGCTAGCTACTTTTCAGTACTCTTTCTCGTAGACAGTTTGCGACGTAATCTTCCCTCGACTGCTCGAACTCTGACACCAGAACGTTTGAAATTCAGTTGAATGAAAGTAAGTTGGCTCCGTGTCCTAGTATATATAGACACAACATGGGAGGAAATTGGAAACGAGAGTCAAAAGCTGTAAATTAATAAAGCACAAGATAAACGAAAAGTTGTGTGACCGACGTGGGTGGATGGATGTTCGTACGTATCGAGATGTGGGAGATAGATAGGGAGGGAGGGGATAAGGATAGCAAGAACACGCTTTTGAGCTCACTGCCTATCTCATTACATAGTTGTTGGACCGCGTACTGCTAGTTGTATCTTTTTATTCAACGGCGGCGCGCAGCTCGTGTGGGAAGTTTCCTGCTTCCGGAGGCGAGGATGACGGGTGGGGTCCTTTGTTTTTTCCTTCTGGATCTTTCTGGAATTTTCTTATTCGTCTCTTCATTCTTTATCATTCATTTCACTATTTGGGGACCTACTCCAAGTATATATGCAGTATCTCATTAAAAAAATTATTTATTACTCTATTAATCAAAGTGTTTTTGTTGTCTTTTTACGGGATATTAAATAATTTAAAATATAATAAATAATTTCTTCATCATTTGATATAATTGCGTTAAAGCCATTATTAAAAAAATGATAAATATTATTATTTTCTTGTTTTCTATTTAAAGTCATGACAAGAATTTATATCAATAGTATATTTAACGTGTCAATAATAAACTCTCAAATTGACTTCATTCCATTCTTTGTTACTGTAGCATCTATAATGGACTTTTCACTGGGTTTCAAACCGCCTCAGCTTCTGCAATAAAATCTCAGCAAATATTCGTTTCACATTAATTGTTAAATATCATCTGCCTACAAAAGGTATCTTTTCTTTGTTAGGAAAGAGGACAAAAAGGATGACGTGGTTCTATAATGCAATGTATTTTATCATTAATGATGCTAAGAATGTAATAAAATTAATTAAATCTATCTCTTTTTATTAGTTTAAACTTTTAGAATAAATAGTAATTTTATATGATATTAGAGTAGAGATTCTAAATTGGAACCTCGACTCAATGATCTTATTCTATTTAATTAAATATTTTATGTGTTGGGTCACCCAATGAATGAGAGTCTGATCTAAATGTGAGGGGAACTATTAAGAATATAATACAAATAATTAAATTTATCTATTCGCGCTTAGACTTTTAGGATAAGTGAAGATTTCACACATAAGAATGAGATATGAAACAATTCACAAATCACGGCGCGTTTTGACACTTGAAGTATTTAATAATTTTGTAAATAATAGTGAAATGACTGTGGTAACGTGTGAGGGACACGCTCCACCCTGGAAGTACGGTGGACAGTCGAGTCTGAAGAGACCGATGGCCCTAGTCCCAGAAATGTCGCATGTGGTGATGGTAGAGCTCCCCTTGCGGTGGCATGTGGATGTCACGCACACACTTTGGACCACGCATGTGGCTCATGCACCACTCTGTTCGACGAAATTCTTTTGCCGTTTGAAGGATCGGCACCTTCGGACTCTTACAGTGAGGCGCGTGGTTGTTGTCGAGCTCCAGAAATTAACAAATCGGCATTTTGCCCTATTTTGCAAAAAAAAAAAAAAAAAAACACACACACACAAAACCAGAAAAAAAAAAATTAGAGAGAAGAGAGAGGGAGGGAGGAGCCGAAGCTCCAACCCCCCCTCCTCTATTTTGAGTTTTTTGACGGAGGCTGCTCTAAAGAGAAAAGGGAGAGAGCGGGCAGTGTGCTAGAGTTTCAATTAAAAAACAAAATACTTTCAATTGAATTTACCTTGAATATTCATAAGCTTGTGTATTTGTATTTTCATTTTTCAGCAAGAATACTATTTATTTCCAATTATATTTCGGAATTGAAATAATAATTCATTTTCAATTGTTTGTTTACCGTCCTTTCAAAAGATCTAATGGCCTCTCTAGATAAATCAACATTCCATATATCGAAGCACGGTATTGGCATTATTTCAGTAATTACGCCGTATCAAGTTAATTCTATAGAAAATGCTACTTACTTCTCTCAATGTTATTGTTCAAAATTATCACTTAAGTATTTTAATTTTTTTATTATTTTTTACTTAATAGTTAAAAAAGTGATTATTAGTAAAATTGTATGTATTTTTCTTAATTTTTTCTTAATGGTTTAGGGTGTTAAAAAATACATAAAAATGATAAAAAAAAAAA
>QEOT01006882.1:2118-19775 GCA_003123785.1 Pterocarya stenoptera
GGTTGGGCCATTTAATGGATCTAACTCAATTCTTGTGTTTTCCTATATTTTCGATTAATAAATTCTAATTAGCCAAATTTGGATTCAAAGTAAGTGTAAGGCCCCGATTCTGGAAGTCTGGAGAGTTAGCTCTTAATACTTAATTTCAACTTCAATATTACAACTATAAAATTCAGAAAAACTCCTTAAAATATTAATTCATCACTCAACCCAAATATTCATGTTTTCATCATAGAGACAACAAAGAAATTCTCTAAACATAAATTAAAAACTCTCCAAATACTTAAAAATATCCTTGACTCATCGAATTCAAATAACCGAAAATAAATCAATTCACTAACTACGACTCTCAAATAAGCACTTGTACCCTTAGGCACTTATTCCACCACGATCATCACACATTGCTAAAACTTCCTACTCTTGTTCCCAGCTGAACCATCAAAATTATCTAAAAAATATTTGGAGATAAGGGGTGAGTTATCAACAACTCAGTAAGCAAAGAACATATACTAGTGTACAAATATGAGTATTACAAAGTTCATAATGCAGAACAAAATACTTTTACTTTCAGAATGCAGAATTAAAACATGTTATCAAAAATATCAGCGCGAAAGTTTCAGAAAAATATTCTTATTCAAAGTCTTTTGGCATTGCATAACTGACCACTATCACACCAGAATATTGTATCATATCAGAGGCCATGTTTAACCTTCGTGGTAGGGTTGTGCAAACCCCCGTAGCAAACCGAGCAGAAACAAAATGTGAATCTTCCCCTTATTTATTCTTGGAGTCCCGAGTGTGCACACAAGAAAGACCACCAAAAAAACCACTTTGTTTTCAAAGTGGGTGCACCATAAACAGAACAGTTGGTACCAACCCAAACAGAAGCCACTATTAGCATATATGGTAAGTCAAACAGATCACCATATATAAACCAAATCCAAATTCAGAATGTCATACCAAAAGTTTTTAGAAATCACATCATATCATATCAAAGTACAAAACATCTTCAGAATAGAACAGAATCAGATCACAAAATATAATTCATGCACAAAATTTCTTACTCGCTCTCTTTTACACAATTCAGAAACAAAATGTTAGAAAATAAGCTCATATATGTACCAGTCATGCTAGAAAATACTTTATTCTTATACAAAATTTCATGAGTAATGCAAAAACAAATAACTGAAATAGTTTCAGATTTCTTTTCATAACAAAACATGCATATTTTCTAAGAGGTACCTCAGTTCATTTTATTTTATGCAAAGTCTAACATAGGAACCCTGCTTACCTGGACTTCTTAGCTCTTTAGAATTTTTCCTCAAAAACTGTCGAGTCAATTATAAATCGTCACCTATAAAATAATCACGTAATTTTGTAAGTTTCCAATCAATCACAAATTTAAACCATTTAAGCCTAAGCTTCTACAATATCTATTTTAATTCTTCAATACCTAAAAATTTCCCATAACCTTAAAATATCCCTTAATTCTAAGTATCCTCATTCTCTAAATTTCCTTGATATCAATCAACACTTAAGATAAGTACTAGTAAAAATTTTGTTAAATAATAATAATAAAAAATAGCTTTAATCATATTTAAAATGTTCAAAATAAAATTACACACTTACTATAAAAATAATATGCTACCAGTAGTACAATTTAAAAATCTTATGTATTCTCTGCACAATATCTTATACTTCCCACAAAGACCACGTGAAACTGATTTAATATAAACGTAATTCCCAACTGAAACCATCCAATAAAAAGGGCAATATTGTAATTTCATATCAAAATAATATGTAAAACTATATTTACGTAGCCTCTGAAACACTTGGTTATGAGAAAAACGTTATCCATGTGTTACGTAGTGCAACTGTTGGCGAGGCAGGGGCAAGAGATACTCATCAAGAAGGTTGCTATCCCGGTGGCGTCGTGCAGAGATAAAAAGGGATGAGTGAGAGAGAGAGAGAGAGAGAGAGAGAGCATAGAGGTGAGACCAACAGATGAGAGAAAGAGGGTGAGCACTACAAACCAAGAGAAATCGAGAGATAGGGACAGAATGGAAGCTCACCGTGTGGGAAGGAGTTGTGCAAAGAGCTGGGAGGTAGATAGTGGCAACATCGGGGAGTGGGTGGTAAAGTCGTAGCTCACGGTGGGGCAAAATTAAGTGCTCTGTTTTGATGAGCAAAAATAGGGGCTAACCAAGTGATGAAGAGGACGTGCAGCTTCCACGGCAGCTACCTGTGGTGGTCTTTCGTGCGTGTGGGTGGTTAAGGTTTATGGAAGGGAAAACTAGGTGGCTGTCTGTTTCACGTGGGGATGGAGGTTGGGGCTTGCGATGCCAGAATAGGAGGAGGCTGTGGCTGTGGAAAAACTGTGAGGGTGCAATGCTGGGGGTGGCTGGCTACGATTTCGCTTGGCTGGGCAATGGATACCCTTAGGTGGTGCGGCGGCAGTGGGAAACCGAGAGGAGAGGGAGAAAAAGAAGAAGTTGCTACTCGAGGTTTTCGTTAGGTTGATGAATGTGTAAATATAAAGGAAATACATAAAACCCTAGAGAAAATAAGGAAAGAGAGATGTGCATGAAGGGGAACAATGCAGACGTGAAACACTGCATGCGTGGAGTCTAGGAATATTGTTTTCATGGGCTAGGGCTCTTTAACAAAATGTGCAACATGGGGTTAACGAATGAGCTTTTTGCCTAATTCTTGGGCCTCGATTCAACCTAAAAAAAATTACACTTGTCCAATAAATTTTTCGAGTGAAGATCCACTTAGTCCAATAAAAGATTTAAAACCTACTGAAAAATTATATTCCACCAAAAAAAATATTTTAGGCTCGTACTCTCTTCCAAAAAATTTTATTTGCAAATCCAAATAGCTTTTTCATACCTATAAACCCAAACATTTTGTAAAGTGGGCTTGGCTGGGCCCCTAGTGTTACAGTAAGCCAATTCATTGAATAAATATTTATGGAGTTTTAAAAAAACTATTCGGTCTAATACCAATTAAATTGAGGCCCACATGCTCCATAAAAGTAAATGATTTCTAGCCCGATTATTGGGTTCACTAAAATTCAATAATGCACCATAATAACTTTTGGACCCTTGGTCTCTTCAAATTTACTCGATAACCTCAATTCTGTTTTTTAAAAATATTGACTCATTAATACCATTCAAAATCATCTGCTAAATCTCTCAACGGGCCAACAGACAAACTATTGGACTTATGGGCCCCATAATAATTCCTAGACACCCTCACGAATGGGTGACTTTAGATCTTAAGCTTAGGTACAACTTACTTTCATAAAAGGCTCTAGAAATTGCATTTTGAATCTGTTTTTGAGAGCAAGGGAGGGAAAGAGATAATATAATACTAATGCTTATAGCTAGAGTATCTACTGGAACTCATTTATTTTACTTACGGAATGCCCAACTCAACATCGGTCAAGAAAAGGAAACATAGCCATTTTTTAGCTAGTCATACAACACTGGCATTGGCTTGGGCTTTCCAAAGTCATTTAACTTTTTAGCTACAATAAGCCAAAAAAGTTCAACATTCTCTTCATGGAAGCAAATGATTCATGAAGAGAAGTTTCTAATAGCATCTTTACCGATTTACCCTTTTCTCTCTACAATCATCTTTGCAAGTGTTTGATTGTATGCACCCCATGGCTGCCGCTAGGACCCCCTGGGCCATCAGCACCGTCTGGGCAGTTGCAGACCTTGGCTAACATGGTGGCACAGCCTTTGCAGGCCCTACCTGAGGTGGATATCCCTTTTCGTCTGGCCAAGCTGTTAGATGGTGAATTTTGTCTGTTTTTCTCAAAAGACGAAATTGAGAGATCGGCTGCACCCTTTAGATTGTCCATGGTTCTTAAATTCCTCAAGCAACGTCCTTCTTTGGATGTGATTCAAGCATTTATAAGGGGTAGATGGGGGTTGTATTCTCAACCCGTCATCTCGACAATGTGCAAGACTCGAAATGTATTCGTGAGATTTTCGAATGAATGTGATTTCGTGAAGGCTCTGTCAAGGGAAGCAACTAACATAGAAGGAGTGCCATACCGTGGATTTCATTGGGAACTAGATTTTGATGAGGAATTTGAACCCACGATGGTGCCTCCAAATTTTTTACCATGAATTTTGTTTGAAAAATATTGTTGCTCCTGTTGGTCGCTTTTTACGTCGTGATAATGCTACAAAGTGTGCTACCAAAACTGATGGGGCTAGAGTGTGTTTGGAAATTGATGCTGCAAAAACACCTGTTCGTGGAATTTGGATAGGTACCCCTCACCATGAATGGAGTTGGTATGTTGAAATTGAATACGAGACTTTGCTCGCTTTCTGTAATATATGTAAAATGCAGGGTCATAACTTGAAATTGTGTAAATAGATGGAAGGGTCAACGAAAGTTATGGATCGGCAAGTGAAAGAAGGTGAAAAGCAGCTACAGGTTTGGAAGCCAACATCTCAGAACCATAAAGAGAAACAAGTAATTGAGGTAGGGCCGAATGGACCCTTGGTGGGTTTGGAAAATGAAGGTGAGGCTGGACCAAAATTTTCGAAAGAGGGCAAGGATGTTGTTAACACAGACGGAGTTGGGAAGGAACATGTGCTGATTCTTGAGTTGAATGTTGTAGTGGGGATGCAAGAGAGTCATGAAACAGAGACCCAAACAATTGAAACGAGTTCAATTTTGCAAGTACTCAGAATTTGATTTATGACCAAGGGAATATTGCCATTGCAGAAGATCAATCACTTGCTTTGGAGCAGCCTGTCTTTGAGGTTGGTAACATTGCAGGGGACCACCAAGTGCTGTCGAAGAGTGCTAGGATGGCTATAGCGAGGATGCACGATAATCATGAGATGGAGCTATTTAACTTTGAGGTTGTTATAGTTGGAAATACTTCAAGGTTTCAGAATTTAAATTGTGCTCGTGGGGCTATTGATAATGCCGATGCTCATTCCCTCTTTTTGGAACTGCCTTGCTCTGAGGATGGTAATAAAACAAGGGACCAACACATGCGGTCAACAAGTTTTGGTGAGCTGGTGATTGAGGAGTTGTTTGAGGAAGTGGTGGGGGAGAATGTGTAACACCTTGCTCATTCATTCCTTCTGACATAAGCAATTATGTATGATGCTCCAGCTTGTCTGCTCCTCTTTAGTATCTAAGAGCCCCATTATGCGTGCCAGACCCCGATGGCGTATTTTTAAAGATACTACATGATTTCTAAAGTTAGCTTTGTGTTTTAAAGTAATGTGCATTCCAAAGGGAATATTCTCATCATTATTTAACTAAGTAATATTTTAAATAACTCAATTATAATATATTTGAAGAGCTCCAAAAATATTATAATTGTGGGAATCATTTTATACAAATGATTCCAGTTATTTAAAATATTACGTGATTTAAATAATGATGGAATCTTTAAATTAATTTAATGGTTTTACTCTCTTAAATATGTTAACTAAGACTTCATCATTTTATAAATGATGAAAGAATATTATTTTAAATAATATTCTATCTTTATTCCTCTCAGTACTTTTAATTAAATAAAAGCTTATGCATTTTAAATCAGTGTTTAGGGGTCATCATGGGATCATTTTATAGATCCCCAGAGGATAGAGCCCCTCTCTCTTTCTCCCTTACTTTTCCCCAGCCCTCTCTCTCTCCTCCCTCTCCCTCTCCCTCTCGGCTTGCTCTGCACGACACCACCCATGCCCGAACTGCTCCACTACCCAGTCCGGCACCACTGTGCATAGGTGAGTCTCACCTCCACCAACACCAGCATCCTCTCCCTCCGGCGAGTCTTCCTACACCGGTTTCCCTCCCTCACGCTTTCTGCTCCTCTCCCTCGGTAGTGCATAGCCCGAATGGGCTTATTGGCTACTACACTGCCGTGCGCCATCCTCTAGAGCCACCACCTCCACGGTAGCTCCTCCAGCCACCGGCCATCCTCCTCTAGTGAGCTCGGCCACCATCTCCCCGCCGGTTGCTCCCATGATGTGCACCTCTCTTGCACGGGTTTTCCATACCCACAGTGGAGCACCACCTCCTACGGCCACTGCACCACCACCGAGACCTCCCTTGGCCTCCGGCCACCTCCCCCAGCCATCCCCATGTCCGGTCGAGCCACCATGCCGGCTCACTCTCCCACGGACGCCGCACACCCTTAAGCTAGATCCACCACCACACACCACCACCCACGGTGGGTGACCAGCCTCTCTGGCACCCTCAAGCCACCACCAAGTCATCCCGACCACCCGCAGTCCCGATCTACCACCCATGCACGCACACTCTCCCACGGCCTTTCTCTCCCTCTCATGCACGGCCAGTCCTCCGTTCACCACTATGGACTACCGTGCCACCACCACCGAGCCTCCACGGCTCCACTAGCAGTCTCCCTTAGCCTAGCCCAAGCCTAAACCACCACTTTATGTGGTAGTTAGCCACTGCCCAAGTGATGTCACTGCGCGTGACTGACCGCCACTGTACACGGCTAGATCTGCTATGATACGCCACCTTGCCACCATCACATGGCCACCTTAGGCCCTTCTAAGATCATAGCTAGCTATCCAAACATCTAAATAGGCACTGTACGTGGTGTAGCCACCCTGTACGTTCTTTTCGACGTTATCACTATGACGGCTAGCGAGGGACGCACGGGTTATCTCATCAATGGTATAACTCTCTCTCCCTCTTATTTATGTTAGATGCTAGTTATTTGGTTAGGTTGTGGACTGTGTTGTTAGTATTATAGGGTTCACTGTGTAGTATGGTGATGTGTGGGCTGTGATGTGAAGTGGTGGGCGTAGTTGGGAAGTGTGTTGTGTTGTAGGCTATGCTGTGAAATATGGCTGTAGTCCAAGGTGACGGGTGTCGCCGCATAGTCGGCCTATGGCCAGGAGTATGTACGAAGTGGCTGAGGGTATCAGAGTAGTGCAGTGGAAGCATGACTGGGCAGCGTCACGTAGTGACATGGCCCATCTAGAAGTTGTGCTACGATGTGTTAGAATGTATGTCGGGTGACGTGACAAGGTCACGGTGTAGCTTGGGAAAAGTCTCGAGCTATATGGCGTGACGTAAGGTGTAATCATGAATAGAGTCCTGTCATGTCAAGTGTTGGAATGAATTGTCATGAGGTATGGCTAGCATGAAGAGTTGTGCTAGTCGGTAAGAGAAGGTTGGTATTGGAGTATGGCGCTTGCCATACGAGCCTATGACCAATGTACTATATGTTGGTCTTAAGGGATAAAGGGGTAAGGTACGTGTGTCATCTAGTTAGACGCATGCACCAGACGGATTCACCATATGTAATGGGTAATCTGTCCTAAGTATGGTTACATGGTGCTTAAGCCTTAGAGTGGCTTGGAGCCATGTGACGTGTATAGATGGTCAAGAGAATTAAAGTGAGCTAAGATATATTAAGGTAATGACTAGTGTATTGTCTAAGAATGGGATGCGTGACTTAGTCAGTCTAAGTCATGTGTCGGAATGTGGTTAATGAGAAGAACGAGACAGAGGTCTTAGTGTCTTAATCCTAAGGTGAATCATGGATTTACCCTAACGAGTAAGCACTCGAAGTAGAACGTAAGGTTGAAAGAATTAGTGACCGTAATGGGTTTCCGTAGGTCTTATCCTAGTAAGGGACATGTAAGGGTACGGATAGAAGGATAGTGTTCTGAGTAAAGCGTAGCTCTATTTCTAGTTCAGTTGCTTATGCACTAGATAGAGAATAACGCTAAGGTTATGTATGCATGTAGATTGCCATCTGACACACGCATGAATGGATTGCATGGTATAAAAGTAGCATGGAGTCCAGGTAAGTGTTACGTTCATGCCCTTCTAGAGTTTTCTTAAGTATAAGAAGAAAAAGAAAGAGAAACGCTTTTCCTATAAAAGATGCTTTACGAAAGGATATGAAAGATGTTTTCAACAAAAGCATGCTAAGTATTGAAAGGTATACGTATGTACGGCCCCTCCTTGGCAGCCCCTTTTTACGCACCCAAAAGTATTAATTGTACGCATGTGAATGGATGACTATACGATATATCTATTGTATGAATTTTCTAAAGAAAAAAAAAGGAAGCGTCGAGGCCTATGCCCCGAGCTTCAAACCGATGCTTTGACTGACGCAAAGAAAGTGTTTTAAAATGGCCCCTATGAACTGATGTTAAAATTCTCCTATGAACTAATGCTTTACTGATGCCACGAAAGATGATTTTAAGCCCACGCTTTTAAATGATGTTTTTCCATGAAACTGTAAAGGATTGAAATGAATGAAATGCTTGAAAGGACTGAAAGCATGAAAGGATTGAAATGAATGTATGAAAACACATAACGGCCATATGAATGAATGGAAAGGGGTACCCAATGAATGAATGGGTAGATTGCAATGCTGGGCAATAGTATCTGGTAGTCCACCCAGTGCTGCACCCTAACGGAATGGATTCCAACCCGTGCCCAAGGACGAATCCATTGGCCCAAAAGGCCGTTAACCCCATCACGCTAGGCGTAACAACGTGCACTGCCCTATGAAAATGAAAAGAAAAGTAATGTATGAATGCACTGCATTCTTCAAGAAATGAAGGCAGTGACGGGGTAAATATTTGATGAAAAGAAAAGCATGTTTAAAGATGAAAACCCCCGTCCACTGATGTTTGTGAATGAAAGCATGTATGCATGTACGTATAGTATATATGGAGTGATGAATGCATGAATGAAAACCTATGTTGCTATATTTTAACGGTATGAAGTAATGCTCATTAAGTATTCGACTCATTTTAGTTTTTATGTGTGCCTCTCCCCTCCACAAGAAGCTAAATGAGCAGTACGCTTCATGAGGGACACGGCCAAAGGGGAAGATCACGGAAGTCTAGGCATGGGTATTTTAAATGTATGAAAGGCCTTTTTATTTTAAGATTTATGTTTTCCACTGTAAACCTCTTTTATTATAAAAGCACATTTTATTTTATAATGTAAAGTCTTGCACCCTAGGAAGGACAGTAAAAGATTTTAAATCGAACAATAATTCCCATCATCCTTTTTTACAAAGACCCACCTCAAGGACGGGTGTTATAGAATGTGTTAGTAGGGCCTTCATAGGATGCTCCGGATGTTGGAAACCTGGTACAAGCGGGTGTGGTTTCTTTGAGAATGGAACGAAAGGATGATTGTGGATCTAATCCAGAAAGAGAGTGTGGGGAATATCTTGGTAAAAACAAAGACTATCTTTCTGATAGTGATACCAAAAAAGGAAAAAATCTGGCCAAAGGGAGAAGATTGCTCAGAAGTTTGACTCGGGTTCCTAGCAAACAAGTTCGTATGAATTTATGAATTGCATTCCTATGTTTTGGAATATCTGGGGCCTCAGATCATTTCAAAGAAGGTCGTGTAAGTTGGTTAGGAAATTAGAGTTGAATTTTATTATGTTAGTTGAGCCTTTTGTAGATGATAATAGCATGGCTAGTTTGAAACATTTGCTACATTTTGAGCATTTTTTTCTAATCTCTTGCAGAAATCGATTATAAGCTACAGTGCCTAGCATGTGACTGTTTCTTTGAGTATGGATTCTCCACAATTTGTTGTTTTTGTGGTATGCTAAATGTAATCACTTAGAAAGGAGAGAACTCTGGAGATTGTTACAGCTAGACGCGGTCCAAGATGCGCCTTGGTTATGCCTAGGTGATTTTAATATTATTCATGGGGAAGAGGACCATCGTAGTGGTAGAACAAGATTGAGGATTGCCATAGATGAGTTCAATGAGTTTATTGATAATTGTGGATTCATTGACATGAAAGCTGTTGGGAGTAAATTCTCATGGTGTAATGGTCATAGGGATTTATCTAGAAGTTGGTCGAAATTAGACTGTTGCTTGATGAATGTCGTGGGTGCAGGTTTATTGCTAGATGCCTTTTGCAAGTATATGGCTAGATCAACTTCGGATCATGCCCCATTGTCTTTTGTTTTCAAGACTGTGGATGCTCGTTATGGTCCTTCCTCCTTTAAATTCCAGCAAATGTGTGTGTCCCATAGTAATTTTAGGGATGTGGTAAAAGGTTCCTAGAATGAATTGATTAATAATAAGGGGCTTCTCGGCCTTGCTACTAAGTTAAAAGAATTGAAAGTGGTTTTGAAAGATTGGAACCGTCGAGTTTTTGGGCACACGGAAACGAACATCCAAGCTTTGGAAAATCAAATTGAATAGTTAGGAAGCCAACTCCAGGATGGGTTTTCAAAAGATACGAAGAGGGCTTTATTGGTGCCCAAGGAAGATCTTGCTATTTGGATGCAAAGAGAAGAAACTAGGCTTTCAACATGTGAAGCTTAGGTGGATGGAAAAAGGAAAGGCCTTAACTCAGTTTTTTAAAACTTTTGCTTCTTTAACTAAGCTTATAGTGCACGAAATGAGGTGTATAGATGGGAGTTGTTTAGCTACCGTGGAAGCTATCCATTCAAGTGCTGTGAATTATTTCAGATCTTTTCTTCAGGCTAGAGCTCGTCGAGAGCTCCCAGATTTGTCTACATTGGTGCATAATTATGTTCTTGAGGAGGAAAATGCCAAACTCCTTCAGCTCCCTTCGATCCAAGAGGTTAAAGAGACTATGTTTTCTATACCGGTGGAGAGTAGCCCAGGCCCAGATGGGTTTGGTTTTGGTTTCTATATAACGTGCTGGGATATTGTTCAAGCTGATGTGGTGGCAGCTATTTAGGAGTTTTTTCTTGGAACCCCGATGCCTAGATTTTACTCAGCTTCTTATATTGTGCTCATTCCAAAACTGCAGAAGCCTACTAGTTTTGATAAGTTTCGCCCTATAAGTTTATGCTCAGTGGTGTTCTAAAATCTTGGTTCGAAGATTATCACCCATCTTAAACAAACTTGTTTCTCCAGAACAAGGTGCTTTTCTTCCTGGGTGAAGTATTTTTGAAAATATTTCTTTAGCCCAAGAAATGATACAAATGCTTAATAAGAAGGTTACAGGTGGTAACATCGTTATTAAAGTTGACATGGCTAAGGCATATGATAGCATTGACTGGGACTTCTTAATTCATGTTATGGCTTCGTTTGGGTTTTCCATGCAGCTCTATGCTTTGATTAGAAATTGTGTCTTGACTCTTTGGTTCTCTGTGGTTATGAATGGTTCAGCAAAAGGGTTTTTCTCTACTGGACGTGGCCCGCGTCAAGGTAATCCTCTATCACCATACTTGTTTATTCTCGACAAAGAGGTGCTCTCCAGATTGTTAAAGCAGAAATTTGCTAGTGGTAATATTGTTCCTTTCTCCTATCCCCAAGGTACCCCTCTTGTTTCCCACTTATTATATGCTGATGATATTGTGCTGTTTGGTAATGGAGGAAGATCTTCACTTCAAGAAATCCGAGATGCTTTTGCGTTGTATGAAGAGTGGTCTATACAGGTGGTGAGCAATGAAAAATCCTCTATTTTCTTTTCTAAACATGCAACTGCTACTTGGAAAAGGAATTCTCTCCTGTTGACTTCTTTCTCTGAAGGTTTTTTTCCAGTTAAATACTTGGGACACGCCTCTCATGGTAGGCTGGCTGAAAATTTCGCATTTTGATGATTTATTGAATTGCATTCGACGAAAATTGGACGGATGGTAGAATCAGTTTTTATCTTTTGGTACTCGCCTTCTTTTATTAAGACATGTTCTTGCTAGTATACCAATTCATTTGTTCTCTGTTTTGCATGCTCCTAAGGTTGTTATGGCAGCTGTAAGTCGCCTGATGAGCAATTTTTTTTGGGGATTCTGGAATGGAAAACAAAAGCGCAAGTGGGTTGCTTGGCAAAAGTTTGCGCACCGACTCGGGAAGGGGGTTTGGGGTCTTCAAAAATTAGAGGAAGTTCAAGATTCCCTATTTATGAAGTTTGCTTGGAACTTACTGACAGGTGATTCTTTATGGGCTAATTTCTTCAAGCATAAGTATGTTAAAGATCATCATGTGACTTTGGTAGATCAACAGAAAGGAACTTTATTTTGGAAACATATTGTGGGCATGGTTGTGACACCCCGACTCCCATATTCAAAACAACACAGGAATCGTGACATCAGGATGATTACAATACTAGTCACGCATCCCAACGAGAAGTGTTCAAGTGTGTGCAATATGTAAACGAGCACAACAAAACCCAGTGGATAAATAAATAAGTCAACTAAGTACCGGAATTGTTTAATACAAATATCCAAAATAAAAAATTATACAATTATCCCATAAAATATAATAGTTCCAAAATACATAAGACAAAGATCGAAACACAGCAACGAGTGATCCCAGATCACTCCTCTAGTGGAGCCAAAACCTCAGGCTCAACATCTTCATCCTCATCTGCTTCAAAAGCTATGGTACCATAAAACAGTACCGCATGTAAGTAATAATCCAAACAACCAACGAGATAAAAGTGTACTAATGCGACCAACATGCATGCATATGATAAAATACGCCTTAGCCTCAAAATGTCATTTTTCTAAAAATAAATATTTTCCAACACACCCCAAAATTCCATTTTGGCCCAAAAATATAATTCGCCATTTTCTCAGAAAATGATTCACACAAAAATATTTATCAGACATTGTAGGCGGGAATCACAAGCGGGACTCTACTACCATTCATGCTTACCACCATCTCTACCGAATGCACCGTAGGCGGGAATCACAGGAGGGACTATACCACCATCCTTGTTAACCACCATCCTTATCGTGTGCATCGTAGGTGGGAATCGCAGGCGGGATTATACCACCATCCCTACAGTTCCTTTCCACATAAGGGGTACCCATTAGAGCACTGTAGGTGACAATCACAGGCGGGACTATACCACCATCCCTTCTTACCACCATCCCCATAGTCTCTTTTCTTTTTTCTTACATGAAAATTCAGTTTTCAAATATACACATGAACATGAATGCAATTATACAAAAATCCAGTTTTCATTTACAAACATGAACATGCGTATAGATATGCAATGTACAAGCCACAACATCAATATTCAACAACAAACAAAACACAACACAATCCAATCATACAATCTCATCCTCTAATCCAACCAATTCACAATAAATGAGTTAGTGCAAAAATACATTTAAATCTGAAAAGTTATTTGAAAAAATACTTAATTTTTAGAGAATCACGGATGAGCTAGAAGCGACAAAACAACAACTACATAGTACAAAATGACTGTGGCCGTGGGTAAAAAATAAGAGATTTTGAACGGGGTCAAACTAAGACTTGAGATTAAAAGAGTAGGGCCTAGAGATGTCAGTGAAGCTAATGGAAGTGGTGGCTGGCCGTGGGTGACGGCGTAGGTGGCGGTTTAAGGCTAAAAATGGTCAAATCGGAGATGTAAATAATAGGGCTTCTGATTGAGCTGCATTATTGCATATTTTACACGTTTAAAACCAATAAATTTTAATTGTTTTATTATTTTATCATTGGTTTTAGATGAAAAAATTGATTAAGAGGCACAAATCCAAGTTGTGAATTAAATTGATTAAAAGCATAGTTTATGCTTGATTTTATAACTTGTGATTTATTTGGACAATAATTTCTCATGCACAACACACTTTTAATATTTTATTTTCATCTCTTGTTTTAATTTAATTTATTTTAGTTTCTTTATCTTATTTTATTTTATTTTATTTGTCTAGTTCTATTTTTATTATTATTTATTTTTGCTTGTCTAATATTTATTTTTATTTTATTTTATTTTATTTTATTTTATTTTATCTTATTTTATTTTATTTTATTTTTATTTTATTTTATTTTATTATTTTTTTATTATTTTTTTTTATTTTCTGCGCTGGCTAAACGACATGTCGTTTTGTGCTATTTTGTTTCTGCCGTTTAATCTAAACGACGTACCGTTTTGTCTAAAACCAAAACGACATGTCGTTCTGCACTGAGTCGTTTTTGTCGTCTGAGCTAAACGACGTGCCGTTTTGTCAATAGACGAAAACGGCAAGTCGTACAAGTCATCTTCAACCTCCGAAAGCACTGTTTCAATGAACAATGCACTCCGCAGCACGGCGCTCCTCCGCGCCACCGTGGGCCGTCCTCCGCCCACCTGAAGCCATCGTCGACACCAGAGGACGCCGGAGATCAATTCCCCACTGCCCACTGAGCCGCCGGCGATCCTCCACGTCCAGGAAATGCCACCATGCACCACTGCCTCCGCAGGCCAGTCCGAGCACCTTCATGCCGTCCTCCGCCGTGCCCAGCCATTTCGACCTCGCCAGCACCACCTGAAACCACCTCCACCAAGCCGCAGCCACCTGCAGCCGCGACGAAGCTGTCATGCATGGAAACCTCCATCATCTCTCGGGCTCTCTACTGAACGTGCATGCGATGAAGAAAAAAGAAAGAAAATAAAACGTAAGAGACAGATGCACATGCGAATGTGCTGAGGCAAATAAAAATAGAAAAAGAAAAAAAAAGAAAAGGAAAGAAGGACGCACGGTGCTGGGCAACAGAGAAAGAAACAGAAAAGAAAAGAAAAAAAAAAAGAGAGAAGCAGGCTGAGAACGTGGGAAGAATGAAGAAAGAAAAAGAAAAGAAAAGAAACAGAAAGGACAAAGAGAGATGGAGAGACAGTTCGGCTAGCTGAACATGCACTACTGCAATAATTCATTCGGTGGAAGAATAAAGAAAGAGACCGAACGTGCATACGGGAGCTGGCCGACCAGAGAAGTGGGAGGAAAGAAAAAAAAGAAAGAAAAAGAAAGAGAAAGCGGCTGGAAGGAAAGAAGAAACGCACATGAAGCAGTGCAATGCTGTGTATTCTGAAGCCTATAAAAGGCTTGGAGGCAGACGAAGTTTGGAGGCGGAGGTTAGATGCCCCATAGAGTAGGAAGCTGAGGTTAGAGGCTCCGTAGGATAGAGTAGGTGTAACACCCCGTATTTTAGTACATTTTAATGAAGAATTATTTTAATTAATTTAAAGATTAATTCCCTTGTTTTAGAATTTTGAGAGTTTTAGAATATTATTTTATAATATTTTAAGTTGTGAAAATTATTTATTTTATATGTTTTCTTGATATTAATTATTGTTGTGCATTTAAATTGATATTTAATTTAAATTAGTTAGATTATGGGTTTTAAAATTATTATTGTTTTAATAAAGCATTTCACTGAGTTTGAATTATTTTATTTAGTTTTTGGTTTTAAAATCTTGTTCATTGGATCACTTTCGAAACCCAAGTTGAAAATGCTGGATCTCCTTTTTCTTCTTCCTCTTTTTCTTTTTCCTTTCCTTTTTCTTTTCTTCTTTTTCTTTTCTTCTTCCGGTTTTTTTTTCTCCCCAGCCGCGCGACCCTCTCTCTCTCCACTTCGTCCGTTTCCTTCATCTCCAGCCAGCCACCACCGCGCGCCGCCGTGACCGGCACCGCCTACCTCAGCCTCATCCCCACCGGCCGGCGACCTCCCACCACCAAACCCAGCCCCTCTTGTGCCGCCGTTTGCCCGCAAATGCCGTCCGAAGACGCGGCGTTCCTTGAGCTCGTGCGCCGTCGCCGAGCCACCTCCGGCCACCACCTCTTAACCACATCATCACCGGCCCTCAAGCAACCCAATGGACCCAAACCCGGCCCCGATCCGTCGCCGGAGCCGCCCGTGCGAGCTCCACTTCCGATTTGGCCTTTTCGGCCTTCTACCGCCATTTCGGCCACCACCCACGGCCAAAGGCCACCACCATTAGCTTCACCACTTCCCATAGGCCCTACCCTACCGTTCCCAAGTCTTCGTTTGACCCCTGGTAAATTTTGGGTTCACTGTGTTTTCGGCCACAGTGTTTTTACACTGTGGAGTTGCTGCTTTGGCGCTTCCAACCCCTCCGTGATCCTCCGAAAATATTTTCATAGCGCTGTAAGTATTTCCTAAACAATCTTTTGAGATTTAAATATATTTTTGCTCTAATTATTTATACTGTGATCTGGTTGGTACCGGACTGAGTCCGAGGAGAATTCGGGGGTGGATGGATTGAGTACGGAGAAGTTGTGGATTGGTTATGTTGGGTTTTGATTGGTTGTTGGTTGTGATTATTGTGAGTTGGTACATTGCATATTGCACGCATGTTCATGTCTGTAAAATGAAAACTGGGTTTTCGTGTAATTGCATTCATGATCATGTAGTTATTTTGAAAACTGGATTTTCATGAGGAAATGGATTTGTGGGTGCGTGTGTATCACGACCCCAAGCCGAGATGGGGCATTATCTCGGTGGAGCTCCTCTGGTCACTCGGGAGCGGAATATACTGAGTGACGTCCCCTGGGTTGTCGCCGGGCGACAACGGGATCGGACGTTGGACGTGCCGACTCCGTGGCCCTTCTGCTGGCGGGGGCTAGAGGATGACCTGGCCACGAACGCACTGGGTGCGGAACTGGGCATCGCTCGTAAATTAGCCAGGACGTGCGGATGGTCCATAGGGGAGACCATGGTGCATATGAATTAATGGATAAATGGAAAATGGCTGTTTTCTGGGAAAATAGCGTGAGTGATTTTGTGTGTCATTTTCTGGGAAAATGACGGGTTAATATTTTTGGGCCAAAACGTGATTTTTGGCGTGTGTTGCATTTATTTCATATTGCATCATGGGCATGCATAATTAGTTGCTTAAATATGTTTTTATTTTGAGATTGGTTAGGTTATAACTTACCTGTGGTACCATTTAATGGTACTGCAGATTTTGATTATGATGATGCAGGTGCCGAGCCTGAGGATTTGGCTCTGCCGGAGGAGTGATCTGGGATCACTCGAGTTATGTTTCTTTTTCTGCTTTTGTATATTTATGGGACATTTGGTTTATGTTTTAAACGCTTTGTATTTGGATATCTGTATTAAACTAAAACTCTGGTACTAGTGACTTAATTATTATTATCCGCTGCGTATTTATTCTGTGCACTGTTTATTTGTTGCACACACTTGACACTTGTTCGTTGGGATGTGTGACCGTGTGTCATCATCCTGACGTCACGATTCCCGAGGCTTTTTGTACGTGGGAGTCGGGGTGTCACAGTAGGAGTAGTGCAGATTTTAGGAGAAAACGCAGATGAAGTGAGAGAGTTTGGTGATACAGTTGAGAGCCTAATGGACCAACTGTGTTATCAAACTATTCTCCTTTATCTGCAGTCTCCATTTTTTTTTCTTTTTAATTTATGTTATTTATTTTTCTGCACTTTAAATTAATGTCATTTATTTTTCAGCACTTTTATTTCACTGCACTTTTATTTCACAGTCCTTTATTTTACTGTCCTTTATTTTCTGCAATTTAATTTTCTGCACTTTAATTTCCAGCACTTTTATTTTATTGTCATTTAATTTTCTGTTATTTATTTTCTGCAATTTATTTGATGCCATTTAATTTTCCAGTGAATTTAAATTCCAGTCCTTTAATTTCCAGCAATTTAAATTCACTGTCTCGCACTTTAATTTCTTAAATTTTCACTGCAATCTCAAACAATCAAATCAACAAAATGAATCTGGTTTGCGACCAGTAAACTTTCTTTTCACTGTACTTTTCCATCCATTGTACAAATCATCACCTTTTATTTTTATTTTCCCATCGTAAATATTTCCATCATTTTTCACGAGTTTATTTTTAGCACTTTCCCTGTGGAGACGATCTAGGAATTCGTTCCTAATTACTAC
>QEOT01006882.1:23231-34520 GCA_003123785.1 Pterocarya stenoptera
TTTTCTGCACTGGCTAAACGACATGTCGTTTGGTCAGCAGACCAAAACGACATGTCGTTTTGTGCTATTTTGTTTCTGCCGTTTAAGCTAAACGACGTGCCGTTTTGTCTAAAACCAAAACGACATGTCGTTTTGCACTGAGTCGTTTTTGTCGTCTGAGCTAAACGACGTGCCGTTTTGTCAATAGACGAAAACGGCACGTCGTACAAGTCATCTTCAACCTCCGAAAGCACTGTTTCAATGAACAGTGCACTCCGCAGCACAGCGCTCCTCCGCGCCACCGTGGGCCGTCCTCCGCCCACCTGAAGCCACCGTCGACACCAGAGGACGCCGGAGATCAATTCCCCACTGCCCACTGAGCCGCCGGCGATCCTCCACGTCCAAGAAATGCCACCATGCACCACTGCCTCCGCAGGCCAGTCCGAGCACCTTCATGCCGTCCTCCGCCGTGCCCAGCCATTTCGACCTCGCCAGCACCACCTGAAACCACCTCCACCAAGAGGCAGCCACCTGCAGCCACGACGAAGCTGTCATGCATGCAAACCTCCATCATCTCTCGGGCTCTCTACTGAACGTTCATGCGATGAAGAAAAAAGAAAGAAAATAAAACGTAAGAGACAGATGCACATGCGAATGTGCTGAGGCAAATAAAAACAGAAAAAGAAAAAAAAAAGAAAAGGAAAGAAGGACGCACGGTGCTGGGCAACAAAGAAAGAAACAGAAAAGAAAAGAAAAAAAAAAAAAGAAGAGAGAAGCAGGCTGAGAACGTGGGAAGAACGAAGAAAGAAAAAGAAAAGAAAAGAAACAGAAAGGAGAAAGAGAGATGGAGAGACAGTTCGGCTATCTGAACATGCACTACTGCAATAATTCATTCGGTGGAAGAATAAAGAAAGAGACCGAATGTGCATACGGGAGCTGGCCGACCAGAGAAGTGGGAGGAAAGAAAAAAAAGAAAGAAAAAGAAAGAGAAAGAGGCTGGAAGGAAAGAAGAAACGCACATGGAGCAGTGCAATGCAGTGTATTCTGAAGCCTATAAAAGGCTTGGAGGCAGACGAAGTTTGGAGGCGGAGGTTAGATGCCCCATAAAGTAGGAAGCTGAGGTTAGAGGCTCCGTAGGATAGAGTAGGAGTAGTGCAGATTTTAAGAGAAAACGCAGATGAAGTGAGGGAGTTTGGTGATGCAGTTGAGAACCTAATGGACCAACTGTGTTATCAAGCTGTTCTCCTTTATCTGCAGTCTCCATTTTTTTTATTTTATTTTTTTTTATTTTAATTTATGTTATTTATTTTTCTGCACTTTAAATTAATGTCATTTATTTTTCAGCACTTTTATTTCACTGCACTTTTATTTCACAGTCCTTTATTTTACTGTCCTTTATTTTCTGCAATTTAATTTTCTGCACTTTAATTTCCAGCACTTTTATTTTATTGTCATTTAATTTTCTGTTATTTATTTTCTACAATTTATTTGATGCCATTTAATTTTTCAGTGAATTTAAATTCCAGTCCTTTAATTTCCAGCAATTTAAATTCACTGTCTCGCACTTTAATTTCTTAAATTTTCACTGTAATCTCAAACAATCAAATCAACAAAATGAATCTGGTTTGCGACCAGTAAACTTTCTTTTCACTGCACTTTTCCATCCATTGTACAAATCATCACCTTTTATTTTTATTTTTCCATCGTAAATATTTCCATCATTTTTCACGAGCTTATTTTTAGCACTTTTCCTGTGGAGACGATCTAGGAATTCGTTCCTAATTACTACGCGACACGCTCCTATACTTGGGATCGCCTTTGTGCTGCTCATTTCCGAACGAGTCAGCTTCACCGGTGACGGATCGGGGCTGGGGATGGGTGCATTAGGTTGCTAGGAGATTGAGGAAAATGTAGTGAAGAAATGGTGGCCGGAGGTGGTGCGAAGGCGGTGTAGGGACGAATGGAACGCCGCGGCTTCAAGCCGTGAGTATGAGTTGACGGCTGTGTGGGAGGTGCTGAGATTGGTGGTGGGAGATCGCCAGCTGGAGGGGAAGAGGCTGAGATGTGCAGTGTCAGTAACGGACGGCGCACTGGTCGGTCGAAAAAAAGCACGAGGGAGAGGGAGGGAGAACTGTCGCGCGGGGGGAGAGAAACCGAGAGGAAAATAAGGAGAAAAGAAAAAGGAGGAAAGAAAAAGGAAGGAAAAAGAAAAAAGAAGGAAAAGAAATGAGGTCCAATCCTCATAACTTAGGATCCAAAAATGATCCAACAAAAAGAATTTCAAAATAGTAAATTAAATAAAATAATTCAAACGCAGTGAAAAGCTTAAATAAAACAATAATAATTTTAAAACCCATAAGCAAACTAATTTAAATTAAAGATCAATTTAAAAAAGTATTATAAAATAATATATCAAAACTCCCATAATTTTAAAACAAGAGAACCAATATTTAAATTAATTTAAAATAATCCTTCAATTAAAATACACTAAAATACGAGGTGTTACAATGGTTCTGAAGATCTTAGGCAATTCTTGGTGGCGGGTTTGGGATGGACATGTCTCTTTTTGGAGAGATCCTTGGCTGAAATTGGGAGTTCTCTTAAATTTGTGTGAGATATCTGATCGTCCTCTTCTTAAAGTAAGGGATTGTAGGCTACATAATGGGTTGGGATGTGGACTTGTTACATTGCTTGGTGGGGGAATCCAAAATGGAAGAAATTCTGAATTGCCTTGGTGAACAAAAAGATGGTGAAGACTTGTTGAATTGGAAGCCAAATCTGAATGGGGAATTTTCATCAAAGTCAGCTTGGGACTATGTTCATGTTCGCGCAACTAAAATCTGAATGGGCTTCTTGGATTTGGCATTCAACGCTCCCAAAAAAATATTCAGTTGCTATTTGGAAGGCTATTAATTTTAGCCTTACTGTTGATAGTCGAATAAGTTCTCTGGGCGTTCCTTTGGCTTCAAGATGTGAATGTTATACCTAGGGGTGTGTGGAAGATCAAGATCATGTCCTTGCCAATAGGATGGTTGTTGTAGATATTTGGAGGCGTGTCTCTTTACAGCTGGGGATGCCGTATGACCCGAGGAGATCATGGAGAGCATCTATGGAATTATGGTTTCAGCGAGCTCATTCGACTCAAAAAGGTACATTGCTTGCTCTTATTCCTATTATTGTGACCTGATCTCTTTGGGTTTGGAGATGTAAAGCTTGTATGGAAGGTAAAATAATTTCTGTGGGCTCGTTATGGGGTTCAATTAAGGCTGCTATTGCATGGGTGGGAATTCGCATGCGTGCTAGTAAAAAAATGAATGATGGAGATGAAAAAGTGTTGAATTGTTTTTCTATTCCTATTAAACATGTGAAGAGACAGAGATATTCTCTTGTGAAATGGATGACATCGATCCTGGGCTGGTCTAAATTAAATGTGGATGGGAGTTCTTTGGGAAATCCAGGCCGTATGGGGGCTTAATTAAAGATGAGAAGGGGAATCTTATTTGGACTTTTACTAAGGAACTGGAGTAGGGCTCTAATAATGAAGCAGAGCTCATTGCACTTTACCATGGTCTTCAATATTGTAAGGACTTAGCTATTTGAAGAGTAGAGATTAAATTAGACTCTTTGCTAGTGGTTCATTGGATAGAAAAATAGAGATGTGGGATATGGTATCTTGAAGATTATTGGGAAAAGATTCAAACTATTCTTCCTACCTTGAAAGTTGTACGTGGAATAATTAAGTACCTCATTTGCTCATAGGGATTCTGAAAGTTGATAAAATTAGTCTTCAGGCTATTCGATTATAAGCTATAATAAGGTACTTTTGGATAGAATAAGAGCGTCCGTTTTTTTGCAGGTTGGTTGGATTTTCGAATTTTGTTGGCTGGTTTGCTTTAGGCCTGTTAGTATTTATTTGTTGATTTTATGCTCTTATTGGCTTGTTTTGATACTTGGTTTTGGGTTAGTTTATAGGATTTACCTTGTAAACCCCCAAGTGTAATGTTGTTTCCATGGTATTCCTCTGCTATAAGTGAGGGCTTTTTTAATAAATTTGGGACGGAGCCACTATGTGTATGGCTACTGGCTCTTTTTTTTTAAAAAAAAAAAAAGAAAAAGAAAAAGAAGTTCAACATTGTCTTTCCACACAGTGGCTTCCTGACCAAACCTATTTCCTTCAGTTTTGAGAAATGGCTGCCCCCACCATCGATTCAGTCCGGCCAAACACCATAAAAAAGCACATGTTATAAATTATGATAATAGTACATAATATAAAAAATAAAATATGACCGATAGATCTTCAAAATAAATTAGAAAAATTATAATAAATAGTAAAAAATAAATAATATTTTATTATTATATAGACTTTGGATAGATAATTTAATATGTGATTAAGTTTTGAGTGGGATAGACAAAAGTTAGAAAATGTTAAATTAGGTAAATTTTGATTAATGGGATAGCCAAGCTGATGCTAGTGCCAATGCTCCTATATGGTAGAGTACCAAATGTCCATCTTGGCACTTGTAGATTTTACATAATTGCTATTTCAAAGCTAGTATATGGAATGGAATGAGCTAGAGAGCCAGAAACATCTTAGCAGAGCTTCTGAATTTGTCATACATCCAATTAGTGTATAAGAGAATGGATGTTAGCAACTAGAGGGATTATGCAATTCACATGTGATTGAGTTTTTTATTATTATTATTATTATTATTAAAGAGTCGGTAGCCACATGTCTATTAGTAGCCCCGTCGCAAGTTTATTAATCAACCCTCACTTTTGGCGGAGGCAAACCTTGGTTACAACTGCATGCCTTGGATGTTACTAGTCATATTTCTGGGAGATAACACTTCTTCCATAAATCAAACCAAAAAACAAAACCCAAGCATGAAAAATTACAAACCCATCCCAACACAAAAAAAATCAAAAAATACAACAAGGAACCAACTAATAAACCAAAAACACTCATACTCGGGAATAAGATATACCCATTTTTTCAACCCGTGTAATACCTTTGAGATGTCTTGGTAAGCCTAAATGCCCTTCATAAATAATATTCTTACCCAACTCTCCTTCTCTAGCCAAAAAATCAGCCGCACTATTAGCTTCCCTATATTGATGGATGACCACAAAGTTACACGCCTGAAGCTCCTCCTTTAACTCTTCCCAATAATCCCAAAGATACCATACTGTACAACCCCCTTTCAGGAACCAATCTACCACAATACGAGAGTCAGATTCAATAATGATATTAAAAAATCTTAATTGTTTGCATAGACGAATACCTGCTAACATAGCCTTTAACTCTGCCCCATTATTTGTTCCGTTTCCAAAAGAAGCTGAAAAAGCCGCCATTACCTCTCCATTATTATCACGAACAATGCCCCCACCACCTGAATTACCTGGATTTTCACGGCAGCTCCCATCACAATTTAATTTCACCCAACCCGCAGGAGGTCTATTCCAAGTGATAATGTTTGCAACTCTCTGTCTCAAACTTGGACGTTCTACATGAAAATCTTTTAATATTTTTATCTTGTCTTGATAGCTTTCAGCTTGACCTGAGATTCTCAGCGCGAAAACTTAATCCAATACCGAGCTGAAGCTAAAAAAATTCCTCTGTTCTGCACTCTTTCATCCACTGGTAGACATTTATTCCACACTTTCCATAAACAAACAGAGGATTCTCATCCAGCTCCTCAAATTGATTCCTTGGCTAATTCTTGAAAAAAACAAACTCAAAATTCATCCTTCATCTAGCCCACTAACTTTGCTACAGTAGTTTATAACTTTAGGATTCAATTGTACCAACCGCAACAAATAAATTGTGTATTCTATTCACATTTGATAGATGGCTTGCAGCACTCCTTTTCATTCTTTTCTTGCATCATATTCATTTCCGCTCTTGGTGTTCTGCAGAAATCTAGCCAATCACCTGCTTGCCTTGTATAGAAATTATGTGCAAGCTCTTCAAATGTTTTAACTCACTAAAAATGATGAACACATCCACTTTTCATAACATTTTACACAATAATGTTTTAAAATGAGGGGTATTTTGTAAAATGATGCCGGACATAATTTAGATTAATTTCGAAGGCTAGTTCCAACAAATAATCGAAACAAAGAAGACAAGATATGTGTCCAAAATACAAAGAAAGTTCTAAATAATATTGATTAAGAGTAAAATTTGAAATTATTTTATGAAGCCCACAAGCCAGACTTAAATAGCTGCAAAATTAAAAAATTATGAAGATTTTTCAAAAATAGAAAAATCTAAATTATTGCATGAGAAACAAATACTTAAATAAACATGAATCCTACAAAGAATTTGGTTAAAATGAAAATCAGAATTACTTCCGAACTTGAAACCAAATATTTACTAACAAGACAAGAATGAGCTTAAATATATGATTTGGAGGAAAATAACTAATATGATACATATATAAGATTTGGGGAAAAATAACTTATAGTATTCTGAAGTGATTTGGGGGAAAATAACTTATACCCTATATCAATTTGGGTTCGCACCATTCTCACCGGCTGGTTGGAGAGAATTCGCTCTTGAATTCTAAACTTTTTTACCTCTATCTTTTGGATGTCCAATTAGACCAATCTTTCTTTCATTTTGTTGTATCGTCCTGATGATCATAGAAAAACTAAAATTGATTTGATCGGCTTGAAATAAAATAATATTGAATATCTTATACTCTAAAAATGAAGTTTCTTTCAAACATCTCAAATCCCAAAAAAATATATATATTTTGCATATGAGAATTTGAAAAAGAATCCTCAACTCCAAGAAAATCAACATAGTTTATTGTCTCAAAAGTTGTTTTATGATCTTTGAACTTTTAAACTTCACCACCATTTTCTTTTTCCAAATTTTCTATGTTTTCAATAAATATAGTTACCTTGTCTACTAGGTTAATCTCATCAGTATAGGTATCGTAGATTGATATAGAGTTCCACCTAATGGAAGAATGTCCATCCTCAAATTCTCCTTCCTCAGAGTAGTAAATTCACTCAACCTGATGCAATAAATCAACGAAATATTCAACTTGAAGGGCACCAGGAAATTCTGGTAAATCAACTCTAAAACTGAGGTCCCCATGATGCTCCTCCTGAGCACGTGCTCCTAGAATCAGAATCGTGATCTTCCATCTCACGATCACCGATATCCTGCATCATTAGACGTCGGGTTAACTTTGTAACCTATCTTAGCAAATCCTTAATCATCACATCCTAAACGCTACGATCACGGTGTGTGACTTCCTCATTCGAAACCTGCCCACGATGACCACGACCACCAGCCAAGGAAATTGATGAGATATTACTCCAGGAAAGATGCTTAAGCTTTGTTGGCAACTGATGCCAGATAGAATTTAGATTAATTCTGATAGCTAGTTTTAACAACTGATCAATGCAGAGAATGTAAGAGATTTGCCCAAAACATAGAGAAAACAAACTCATAAAATTATTGATTAATAGTAAAATTTGAGATTATTTTCTGAAGCCCAGAAGCCAAATTGAAATAGATGCAAAATTCAAAATTGTGATGATTTTTTTGAAAATGGAAAAATCTAAATTATTGTATTAGAAACAAATACATAAATAATCAAGAATCCTAGAAAACACTTGGCCAAAATCGAAATCAGAATCACTTTCAAAACTTAAAACCAAATATTTACTAATAAGGCAAAAATGAGCATAAATATATTATTTAAGGAAAAATAACTAATATTGCCCTTAGTCCAAGAAAAATATTAAGCTTTTCCTTCTATATTCGTACAAATTCATCTTCTTAAGGTAGTACTTTAATGCAATCAACGTAGAATCTGGACCTAGGTACCCCATTTCAATTTGGGTTTGAATCACCATGCCATGTCATCAGTTATCTGTTACACATTTAATTGTTGCATGTTTATCTGTTACATATCACGAATGCTATGTCACTGTTACACGCCATAAATGTCATGCCATTTGTTACACATTTATCCATCACATGCCACGAATGCCATATCATCATGTTTATCTATTACATGCCATGAATGTCACATCATTGATTATGTAGTTACGTGCCATAAATATATGTCATGAGTCACATGAGTCCATCAAGAATTATATTCTCAGCCAGTCATGCATGAGATACTTGTGGCATAATTATTATGATTGTTTGAGTAACTCCATTGATAATTCATGTAAGGTACTTTTAGTATAATCATTCTGATTGTTAGACTACCTCTACTACAATGCTCATGGCATAATCATTATGATTCTCAGAGTATTTTCATTAAAGCTATTACTAGGTATTGTAACAGCCCATTAGAAATTTAACAAAAGAATTTCTTTAGGCTTTAGGAACCTCATGAAAACCCTAGAACTTTTCACGATTCGATCAATCGTGTAGGTTTCAGTCTGTCAACATAGTCAATTTTACCACTCACTATGGTGTCAGAAATGTGACTTTATTTATTTAAGGTACTTAGAAGTGCTAGAATGAGAAACGGTCTACATCATTAGATTTAGAGGAACATTTATGATATTATGGCGCAATAAAACAATTTTTGATTTCTAGAAGAACGCTTGTTTCAAAATGCATTTTGATTATTTTGAGGCACTTCAGAGTCAAATTTTGATAAATGATTTGCACTTTGAGGTTAGTATGATTATTTAAAATTTTACAATGTAAAGTTTCTTTTTCACTTTTTCGGAGTGAATAGTAGCCTTGGTGTTAGAACCTAAATCAGTGTTTTCAAAATCACAATGTGGAATGCCCAAATTAGGTTAGAAAAGTTTTATTTTGACAATTCACAAGATTTTAGCAACACTTGGAGAATAGTATTGAACACTTGATACCAAGAGGAACCATAAGATGGAAAATATGAAGGAAATTAAATTTTGTGATTGTCGTCGAACCTCCCCTCACGCTGCATTGCCCTATGAGCCTCATGTCTCTCTGTCTTTGATTCCTCACAGTGCAAACTAAAAAAGGAATAGAATATTTACTTTGACCTCACGTTGTTGAGAAGTCACTCCTGATATGAATACTTTGAAGCAATTTGTGCCCAATTGTAACATATGGGTCCAACTTTAGGGCTTAAAACTAGTGTTATATATATTATTTTATTTTAGTTATTTTATCACTATTAACATTTTAGGAAATATGCTATCAGATATATTAAAACGGTGATTTTTCCCTATCAAATCTTTGTATAGTTATCCATTAGTTTCCATATTAGATTAGTTTCCTAGTTTGAAACTACAACTCGACTCCTCAAAATCCTCTCAAAAACCATATCCCCGTAGGAGTAATTTCCCAAGTGTAGCCAACTCCAAACCCTAGCATACCTACTGAGGACTCACGCCACTCCCCTCCCCATCGTCTATAAAATCCCATGAAAACCCTCTATTTTTAAACACACAAAAATACCTAAGGCAAGAACTCACTTTTGCATAAGCCTTATTCTCTGCCCAGACACCGCAGACCACCCTAGGACGTCGAAGCACCACCCACGGTGCCAGAAACTGCTGGCCAACCTAGCCTCGTTGCACCCAATACCTCAAGTAAGCCATTGCCGTCGCACGCACCCCTCCTCCCTCTTGGTGGTTTAAGTTTTCAATTCCATATTCTCTAACTCTCTCTTTCTCTCTCTGATATGAACCCGTAGAAATGGAATCCCTTGAACCCATAATCAAATTAAAAACTCACCCAAGAGAGTCAATCAAGTCATTGGATAGAGAATCAAGACCCGATGAGAACTTGTTTCAAGAATCTGGATTATATTAAAATCTAGACCCGTTGAAGAACTCGTCTCAAGAATCCAGATTATAAGGAGGAACGCCACAAAGGTTGTGATTTACCTTTGATAAGTTCAAAAGGTCAATCAAGAACAAGAGGAGTAAACTCAACTCACAATTAAAATTCAATATTGTCTCACTTCAAATGAGGCTACAATGAGTATTTAAACCAAAACCTAATTGAAAAACCCTAACCCAAAATAAACCTCTTTGTTCCGAAAATACCCCTAGATGAATAGTGTGTCGCTACAGTACCAGATGAACAGTGCTGCGTTACAGTGATTCGGGACATGAACAGTGCCACGCTACAGTAACTTCTTGAAACCCTAGTTCCTAAAAAGTAACTTTCCAAATAAGCCCTTGGCCAAAATACAAGGCCTTCCCAAAAACCCTAGCTCATAAGAAATAAGATATATGAGGGCCAAGCATCCTCAAGCCCACTTATTCTAAACTAATAAAATAAATCATTTAACCAAGTTGAAAGCCTCCAATAACATTAGGCCCTATCTCTAAATCATGTCTTCCACAGCTTGAATCAAGTGTATCAAAATTGGTTCTTCTTCTTTCAAGCACATCTTGAGTGTTGGGCACTTCCTAGCTTTATTCAAAGTGGATTGCACCAATTCTTGCATTGCTTCCTTGATCTTCATGGCTATTGATCTTGTAATTGGCCCATTTGACTTACAAACGATCTTTACGACTAGGCCCACCTTGGTTTCCATCATTCCCCCCTCTCCTCAAAAGGATTCAACCTCAAATCTCCACCTGAATCAAAGGGGAAAATGTTAGTAACATTGAAAATAGTAGAAACACTATACTTACTTGGAAGGCCCACTTGATATGTATTATCATTAATTTGTTCAAGAATTTGGAAAAGTCTATCCAAGCTGCTCCTATCATCAACATGTAGATTTATTAAATCTAAAGGAGTAAATGGATTAAGTCTATAAACAATTTCAAAATATGAAAACTTATTAGTAGCATGAACACTCAAATTATATTTAAATTCAATGAATGGCAAACAATACTCCAACAAATGTTCATAAAATATATCTAAAGTCTTCCTTACATCAAAATGACCACTCCAACTATATGCAAACTCAATGAATGGCTAGCAATACACGCGCAAACGTTCATGCAAGATGTTAATGAATGACAAATGATACTTCCAAAAACGTTCATGCAACATGTCAATGAATGGCAAATGAATTCCTACAAACGTTCACGCAACACATTAATGAATGGCAAAGGATTCTCCCACAAACGTTTATCCAATAAGGCAATGAATGGCAAATAATACTCCCACAAACGTTCATGTGACACGTCTAAAGTCTTCTTTGCAACAAAATGACCACTCCAATGATATGCAAACTCAATGAATGGCAAGCAATACTTTCACCCATGGTCACACCACATATTTAAAATCATTTTCATACTAAAATGACCCAACAAACCATATCCATGCACTAGCATTTCACACATAAGACTAGTAGGCTCACAAAGTTTATCATCTCG
>QEOT01006883.1:0-62497 GCA_003123785.1 Pterocarya stenoptera
GAAAAAATGGCAATTTTTCAATTTGGTATTAAGTGGACACAGGATGAGTGTGATTATTAGGAGCATGAATAATACAACTACCTAAAAAAGAGGATATTTTTTTTTATAACGTTACAAAGTCTGCTTTGTATTAAGAGAAATTCATCAAAATTGCAATTAAATTATCTTTTATTTATCTATTTAGTAATGGGTGTGGAAGACACAATCATCTGACTATTAACACGATAATCGGCTGCGTTTGGTTATTAGAGTGAGTTCAACTCATTCCAAATCTATTATTAATGAGATTTATTATTTTTTCAATTTTTTATTTATTTTTTGATCATTTACACAATAGTCCCGATGTTATTTCATTTGCTTTTTGGCTGTATTTGGTTGTTGAACTCGTCTCAACTTAATCATTAATAGAATTTACTATTTTTTTAACTTTCCATAAAAAACTTAAACTTATATCAACTTAATTCATAAATTCATACATTCAAACACATAGTTTAACCTATTTACATTCAAACACGTATTAATAAGACTTACAATACTACTACTATTTCACATATGGAGAGTATCTAGATTACCTTGTTAACGTCGTGTTTTGTACGCACTTGAGTCAGTTTTCAGCAATTCAGGTCTTCAAGAGTTGGGTCTGCAAAAATAAAGAAAAAAACAACTGGAATAGGGCATTTTTAGGGCCAGGAGTCTCAAATGCCAAAGTAAGTAAATTCTCTTGAAAATTTACAAATAAGTGAGAGAGTATAAGGATTAGAGAAAGTTTTTTGTACCTGAGACTTGCTATTTATACTATGAGTATGGGGAGGGGACAAATTGTGTCTATCCTTATGGAGTTTTTGCTCTTAGTATTGTTCATTTTATCAAAGTTATTTAATGCAGCGTTGCTTTACGACGTCGTCGTTAATGTGATGTGTAGTTTGGATAGTTGCGCTATTAATGCAGTGTGGTTCCCTTACCTTATTTTGTCTTTAGTAATTCGTCGATGTTCCCATCTTAAGAGATCGAAGGTTTTCTGTATTTTCCGTTATGTCTTGTACAAGTCCCCATGATTAGGACGTGGCCGAGTGATATCAGACAGGTTTGTCCTTTCAGCCACTTTGATTACTTTTCTTTATAGGCATCTTGCTTCATGGGTGACCTTTGAACCCTAGGGCCGGGTATTGGGACGAGGCTCAATGGGCTTGTGAAGTAGAGAAAATTTCCTTACACACATTAACATCCAAATGCAGTCCAAAACAATTTAAAATTCTTTTTTTTCTTTTTTAGTTAGAACATATTTCGACAGTAAAATTTAAGTATACACATCTAAATATTTGTGAAATCGAGTTTTTAATATCGGGTTGAGTTTTTATACAGCTAGATTTATCGTAAAAGTTGTACAAGATAAGTTGATAAAAAAAAAAATCGAAAATCTCCAGTAAACTGGAACACAAGAGCTCCCTTGTAGCACACGAAATACTTTTGGAATCTTTGGTACGACAGCCAGTTGCACGGGGCTGCAATTGTGGATAGTGCTTCGATGAAAGTTGAACTGTACATATGACGCTCTGTAATCTGTATCAGCCTAGTGGTCCAAGTATCCACTGTGCATATGATGTTGGATTCAACCATCGACTACTTTTTTGGCAAGAGTCCCCCCATCTGCTAAGCATGCAACTTTCTGTTCATTTACTTATTTTTTTCTGACCAATGAATTTCACCCACTATATTACAATTTAAGGTGTAAGCCACAAAATGATTATATAAAAATAATTTTATAAATTAATATGACTTTATATAATTTGTCAGATTTATTTTATAATAAAAATAATTTTATAATTTGACAAACAATATCAAATCACGTTAATTTATGATATTATTTTTTAATAATCATTTTGTAACTACAGTATTTCTCTTGTAATTTTTACACGCGTATACTTGATAGAAGAGATTATATTTTTTTAGAAGACGACGCTCTAATGTTATTAATAATCCTTAAATTTTCGAGAATAATGACTGTATATTCATAGCATTTGAATTTTTTAATGTATCAAGCATATGCACAAGGAACTCGACAACACGTGCGGAGCATTGACCGACAACCAAGACCAAAGATTCAGTGTAGACCAAAAAAATCAGTAGATGAGCAAATAAACTATTCAGTATGAGAAGGAAACAAAGAAAAAAAGAGAGAAGGAAAATAGGAAAAGTTAAAAAAAAAAAAGAAAAAGGAAGAAACTATAAAGAACCGACAGACAGAGACACCTCATATGAAGGAGGAGCTAAAGCAAAACATTTTGTCTTGCTTTTCCTCTTAGTTTAGGAGCGAAGAAGTTGCTTTTAGTTTAACCTCATACTTCCCGCTCATGCCGGCAGTGTGAGTCTTGAGATGCTTGCTTACTCGGACAATACACTTACGGCTTACCTACCAAGGCAAAGGCTACAATCCCTGATAAGGGAATAAATCATTATTTTCGAAAAAAATAAACGGAGAGATTGGCTTTCTTCCCTTGAATTAAAATTCGATTGCGAATTCAGAGGTTGATTGATGTTGATGTTTCGTTCGATGAGCAAAAATTCATTGCTGTATCATAAGGGAAAAAACAAGTTAGCCAAACTGTTGGTTGGTGTTTTGTTTGTTTGTTTGTTTTTATTAACTTTTTTAATCTTGTTTTTATTAAAGTTGAATCAAAGTGGGTGCAATTCTTAGGATTAGATCGGTTGGGAGGAATAATACAAAGGATAATATAAGTGTGTAAATCTCATACACTTTTAAAAAAAAAAAGAAAATTATTTTTAAAAAAAATTATTTTTTCATATAATTCTCATATTTACTTAATATTTTTAAAGAGAGTAATTTACATTAAGTCTAAGATTATATAAATCATTTTTCTATATAGATAAGGGATAATTTTTCATTCTCCCAGTTAATTCTCATCTAGATAAGGTACCGTACGCCAATTTCATAAAATTTTTATTTATTAAAGTAAACTCTTGAGGCAAACGAAAAATTGAGTCCTATCAATGATTGATTTGGATGTTGAGATGAGATGAATTGAGTTATAAATAGTAATATTTTGTGTGTCTCTTTGAAATGAGTTTAAGGGCTTGTTTGAAGAGTGAGATGAAATAAAAATTTTGTTAATAGTAGTAAGATAGTTTGTGAATAATAGTAATATAGTTTGAGTTGAGTATTTTTTTAGTTTTGAGAAAGTAGAAAAAAAGGTTGAATAAGAAATATTATAAAATTAAAATATTATAATAATATAGTTTTATAATATTATTTTTGTTTGAAAATTTGAAAAAGTTGAAATTATTTTTTATTTTTTATTTAAGAGTTTGAAAAAATTATAATAATTAGTTTGATAATTTTGTATTTGAATTGTATTTGAGAATAAGATGAGATCAAATAAGAATTTTGTATCTCATCTAAGGCCCTAAACCTATCCTAATTTTTTTGGGTTGATATGAGTTTAACTTTTTGAATTGAAATGTATGAAATAGATTGAGATGAGTTTATATTTTTTATGAGAAGTTTAAAAAATAATTATTCTATCAATAATTAATTTGAAATAAATTCAGATAAGATGAGTTAGGTTTAATCGAGAGAAGTGGGTTCAAAAGACTTGGGTCCGATGGTTCAAAAGACTTGGGTTCGATCTGATTCTAAACAAAGGCCTTGCTGGGCCCAAGAATGCAAAATACCACAACACCCCGCGGAAACCATGAAATACCCGCAAGCGATAACGTGGGGTGTGCAGTGCTGTCTTGGCTCGTTTAAAGGATCGCACGCAAACGGTAGAGCCTCAAAATTATAACAATGAGTCAACGACGTTGTTTAAAAAAAAAAAAAAAAAAATCCATAGAAGACAGCTTTCGGAATCCGAGTGGAGAAGGTCTTCGGGTCTCTCACTTCCTCGTGATAAGTTTCGAGAATTTTTATGAAATGCTACCGGAAGGAATTGCATCTGATATGGGGAAGCTCGACATGTAGTTGGTGCAATGGACTATGGACGAGGATCAATCAGAAACAAAAATGCAGCAGACAGAGAGACGCCGTCGGTTTCCTAAAATCCCGGTCGGATGTCGACCATGCTTCTTTCTCGAGGTTAATCTAACGTTTCGGAGTTCGGACGGGCTTAAGTGATGATGGTACATGTCAGATTTCATTCATAAATCTCGTGAGCATCTTTTGGAATCTGTTTTATCACTTGAACTTGGTAACTGCTCTATAATCATAATCAAACAGGTACTGTGATTCATGATTGCAATACACTCATATTGGTGGGAGTAAACAACACATTTCAGATTTCAACCAAAAAAAAAGCAAATGAATTATCTATTAAACCCACAAACTATAGATTATATATATATATTACATACAGTCACTTTTATATATTTTTTTGCACATTCTACTAAGGTAATTTGTTAAAATAGTTATTTTATATTAAAAAAAATGACGCTACTAATCATATCAGTGGAATATCCACAGAATACATAAAATAAAATAAAAACTGTAGGTATAATGTTTGATATATATATATATTATGGTAATGAAGTTTGAATTTGACAAACTGTGCAATTAATTTATCTTTATGCTTCAGACAGCAATGGTTGTACCCAAAAGCCACATTAATGCATTAAGTGTTGTCTGATATGATTGCCATATCTTCTTAGTTCTTAGCATATCCTCCCAAAGTCGCATGTATCTATAATGTGTCAACTTAGGTTGCATGTGAGCTCTGCTGCGCGCTATGGTTGCCCTTTATGGGTTCACCTTGGAAACAAAAATTTTTGTCCATGAGCTTTTCCCTTAATGTTAATATTGCCATAAGATTTCCTTCACTAGTAATGTTAGATATAAATTTTGGACTTACAAATTTCGTTGAGTCTATTTATATATATATATATATATGAATTGCTATACAATCTCTACCACACTCTACACTTCACATTTTTTTAATTTTTTAATTTTTTTTTTGAGTTTATTCTTTTTAAACTATTTTAAATTTTCTATTCATTATTCATATAATAAAAATCTGATAAAAAGAAAAAATTAAAAAAATTAAAAAATATATATAATGTGTAGAAGTTGTATGAATAGTAAAAGATTGTAGAGACTTTTTGATATATGAATTGTCATAAAAATGATTTTTTTATTTTTATCAAAATAAAATTTACTTTTTTTTAATGGACATGCACGGGATAAATGAGATTTTAATGATACTTGCCACTTGGCTAAGTGACTTACATCGGTGCTATCATGTCACCAATATGAAAATAATAGAGGGAATAAAATTGTTCAGATCGGGATGTTTGGATATTGAGTTGAATTGAGATGAAATGAAAGTTAAAAGTTAAATAAAATATTTTTAGAATATAATTTGTTAATATTCTTTTTATTTTGTGATTTGAAAATTTTAAATTTATATCATATTTTATTTAAAATTTAAAAAAATTGTAATAATTACGTTGTATAGGTTTGTCATAAGCTGGGGATAACCTGACATTTGTCAGGTCTTTTTTTTTTTTTTTTTTTTGGCTCTAAAATTTTCTATTAAATTGGAACTTTTTCCTTTTTGGTCCGACAGAAAAAAATAAACTTTGTTTTCAGATAACAAAATTTTTACGTAATAACATGCGTTTGAGTGTCAACAATACGTCAATACAACATGATGAAATTTCCAGATTCAGACATGCGAGGCATGATTGCATGCATGCTCAGCAATTACCATTAACGCACATAACAAGGAGAAGACAAAATATGAAACGAAGCTTTATGAAACTTATTATATAATCAATAAACTCTACAACCACTGAAAGATCAATAAACTCTATATCCATATAAAACTGGAGCTATATTACAGAAAACGAAGCAGAAATGTGGGGGTGAACTCGGAAGCTTTCTCTAATCAATGCCTTTGAATGGAGGGATCTATAATGCAGTAACAGCCCACAAAAAGTGGCAAATAAGAAAGATTTATAAAGAAAGAAAAGAAGAATCAAGAAAAATATATCTGAATGTCATCTAGAAATCTTATGATCGGTCTCTTCGATCTGCTTCCGCTAATATCTATGGGTGTGTTGGAGATCAGTAACTATCATTATGTACACAGCGTTTTCAGGTTGATCTCCTTTCGCTACAACTTGTCTGCAATTCTTGCTAAAGCATCTGCAAGCTTACTGAGAACACCAACCAAGCTATTAACATCATCTTTCCGCTGTTCCCGATCCAGTTGGAAATTTGCATTCTGAGCTTCAAGTTGAGAAGCCAGCATTTTTCCATTCCTCTCCAGTATGTCAACCAGCTGATTATGCAGACTAATTGTTTCCTCATCTTCTTCTGTTGCAAACCTTTTCCGCTTTCGTCCCTCTTGAGAAGTAGAACCTATCTCAGGATTCGAGGCAGGCTGTTTCTCATTTGTAGTTCCTGCAGCCAAACAACGTGTGTCTGAACAACATATAGCTCTACTTCCATATAAAGGTTTTCTTAGCATCACAAATCTGGAGCTGTCACAGATATGTAACACTAGAATATACGAACAAGAAGAACAACGCCAAAACAGAGTTTGTAGTCTCACACGTGACAACAAAAATGCAATGGTGTGGTCTAAACCAGAAGGCAACCAGTAAGTCATGAAAGAAAGGACTGACAGATCAGATGGATGGCATTAGACATTTGATACCTTCTCTCTAGCATTACTCATTCTGCATAATATATGAATCTCGAAGTGGTTCTTAATTATGTTGCAGCATTGTTTTATTGACAAATATTTCCTTAAGATCCACAAAATTGTGTAGTACTAAATTTGGGAAAAATACGCTTTCCACCCTCAACAAGAAGGGTTTTGAACCCAAACTATCAAAAGTCACAAATTGCACTCTAAAGCTACAAAAACTGACACTTTACACCATTTTTAATTCTAACTAATAAAATGAATGAAAAATAGGTGAGATGACACAATTTTAACAGTCAGATCTTAAGGAATGGTGCAAAGTATCAATTTTTAGAAGTCCAAGAATATAATGAGTCAATCTTAGCGGTTTGAGGTGTAAAGTGGCAAACTTCTGACAATTTGAGAGTACAAAATATATTTATCTCGACAAATTTTAACAGATTGTCAGTCACAAGCACAAAGGAAGATCGGAAAGCAAGAAGGGGCTATGTATCCAGTGGCGGACCTACTTGCATGGCCCTCCCAATTTTTTTTGAAAAATCAAAATATACCCTAATTTTTAATCATAATTTTATAAACATAGAAAATGCCCCCCCCCCCCAAAAAAAAATTTATAATCCCCATATACTCTGTAAAATTTTATAAAATTCCAAACTTATTAATATGGATTCCAAAATTTTTTATTATACAATATTGGACTTCTTAATATGGAGTCCAAAGTAGAAATATAAAAAAAATCATTTAAGGTTGGTGATCTATATGGAAAATAGTTGAGAGGTTTTATCCTCTAGACTTCATTGAGCAAGAAAAAAATTTATTTAAAGTCTCTATTATAGACTATTATATGCTTAATGTGACACAAAAATATCTAGACTTTACATGAAACTTAATAACCTAGCTTAGAATGAAAGATGACATTTTAAGAGATCACTTGATAGTTTCTATGAAACAAATAAATTCTAAATATTTCATTACAAAAATAATAATGGATGAATATTATTTCATGAAACTTTAACATGAAAAATCTGAAACATATATTAAGATGTTGTATTTTTAGAATATTTTTTTTTCTCTGTGTATATTGCAAATTATCGAGATCTAATTTTATATATAGTTATGTTTTTATTATTTTTTAATTTCAATGTGTCACATACTAGAAGATTTGGCCACCCTTAAAAAAAATTGCTGGTTCCACCACTGTATGTGTCTGATAAGGGTCGTGAGTTTTTTACATCAAGATTGGAAACTAAGACTAATCCTTAATCAACCAGCTTGCCTTGATATACTAATGGTTTCAATGAACTGAATCTATGATAATAGTACTCGGTATAAATGGGGACTACTTGGGGAGTTACGGGTTTCAGCTACTTCTGAAAGGCTACAACTTCGAGACACAATCAAAACTTCACTCAAGCAGGCCTTCAATTACAGGATATAAATTCAATGTGAGCACGACAGTTTGTGCAAAGCTGAAGTATTTAACGAGTTCATCATGCCAAGCAGGACAAAAGGATAAACTGGAAACCAAAAAACAGACAAAATAGTATACAAAATTCTAGACTGCGACCTTGTCATCAGGCTCACACATCAGAACCAAATATCCACGTGATTTCACAATTTTCAGTTTTCACTTCACTCAGCTGATCATTATGTTATCAATTCCCTTATAAGCGAGAGGGACAAATTGTCAGCAGACTACATTAATGTTATTGAAAAAAAAATCTGTTCATTGGTCAGTAAGACATATGGCTCAAAACATAATCCTATGATTGAGTCGGTGCACTTTAAAGCTAACATCTGAACAAGTGAAGCCCAAACTGTGTGTGAATTAGTTGGACAGCAGTTTTCCCCACAAAGTCAAAATTGTCATCTATTTTATGAAAACCACTTGGAGAATTATTTTATTATTATTATTCTTTACCTTGACCTTGAGAGCCTGGTAGTACTGGTTGGTACTGCTTCTCTGTGAAACAAAATGGAAATGAAAAACATGTGAAAATTCCAGCAAAAATTTTTCGAAGACAATTAAGCACTTCTTGAACCCCATCATTATTTCCAAGAATTAATCCCAATAATATACAAACTTTCCTCAAAACGTAACAAAAAGAAGATGCTGAGAAACTAAATAAACTGAACCGTTGACAACAGGGAAAAAAAGGCTCAGAAAGATTACGTTTTTCGAAAAAGAAGAAGAAGGATTGGTTCCGCAAACCCAATAGAAGTTCAGAATTTCAGACCACCCCAATAAAATTAAACTCCAAATTACCAGAAATTGGCATAGGAGCAGGAACCGGAACCTCCTTCACCTTCTCGGGGCTCTGACCCGAATCCTCCTCATGCTCGAAATCCGAGAACAACCCTTCATCCGCCACGGCGCTTCGCCGACTATCAAACAAGCCGCCTCCCTCATCCACGTCCTCAGCCGTAGGGCCTGGGTCCGGAGCAGGAGCACGAGCAGGAGCAAGAGCCAAAGCTAGACCCGGATTCTCCGGAACCACACCCGACCCGGAGTCCAATATGTCATAAACCTCTTTGTCAAAAAACCCTGGCAGCTTCCTCTCCCTCCTCAAATCATTCCTCATCACCCAAAACGACTCCGTTTCTTCCTTCACCTGAGACTCCCATTCCTTGATCTTCTTGTAGTCTCCGGCCAGGTTACTCCACCTTTTTCGGCACTGGACCGGTCCCCGGTTTACCCCGTGCCGCTTACAGTAAGAAGAGACTGAGGCCCACTTCGGCTCCACCTGGCCCGACCCGAAAGGCAATCCGGCGGTCCTACCCCTCCTTGCCCGGGTCTCCGCGACCCGCTTTCCCTGTATAAGCACCAGAATCTCCTGCCTCGTCCAACGGGGGAGTCTCGGCGTTTTGTCGCCGTCAACGGACGTTGGCCTGGTCTCAACGCCGTTACTAACGCCGTCTACCTCGCCGTCAGCGCCATTTTGAGCGAGGCTTATTAATTGCCGCTCCAAAGCCATTGCAGATTCACAAAACCCACCCAAAAAAAATGAAAAAGAAAATTCGAGTTTTTGAAGACACGTGGCTTAAATAGACGACCTTGTGGGAAATAACGCCGTTTATGGTAGGCGTACGTTACGGCGTTTAAAGGGAGGGAGTCAGTTCATCATCTATTACGGAGGGAGAGATGAAGGATTAAGGAAGTAAAGAGAGAGAGAGGGAAGAAGGGGGAGAGAGAGAGAGAGAGAGAGAGAAGAGGCGTGGTGTGGGCCTTTTTAAGGTTCTTGAGGGGATTTTGTTTTTATTTATTTATTTTTACAGACCTAATACTATTAAGCTATTGACCCTTAACCCCTTATTAGGATTTTTTTTTCTATTATTCATTCGGGTCATTATCTTTAATCCTCAATTTAATTGGGATTTTCTTTATTTTACACCACAAAACCAATAAGGTAATTTTCTTTTGTGTATAATATGGACTTAAGCACATTTTCAGCTACCTTTTAATATATATATATATATATATATTCGAATTTTGAAACGTTCAAGTGCCACTATTTTGGGTTTTTTTTTTTCAAAAAAATATGGTTGTAGAAGAAAAAGGAGAGAGAGAGAGATATTAAATAATTGGTGTATAAACTGAGGGAAATTGTGGTTAGTGATATTAAACCATGGTGGTGTAGAGTGAGCAAGTTGATAAGGGCATCCTACCCTACCACTAAGTAAAAATTTCTCCACCTCTGCTTTCCTTCTCAACCTATCTTAAGTCTTATCCCATTGAATCATTTGCTCTAATCTTTACTTAATAGCTAATGCTCATGGATGGCCCTTTCCATTAAAGCCACTTTTCTTTTCTTCTTGTTTGGACTTTGGCCAAATTATTGAATAAGGGTGCCGCTGCTGCTTCCCCCTTTCTTATTAAACATCAACATCCCCCAAGCCACAATTCATTGTTTTCCCCTTTTTTCTTCTCTCTCTCTCTCTCTCTCTCTCTCTCTTAATTTCTTACTAATAATTTGCCCAAAGTTTTAAGTGTTATCATAATCGGAAGGGTTTGGAAGAGCATGTGTGATGAGGAGTTTGTGACTTTGAGGGGTTAGTAGTGGGTCACATTCTCCTTGTGATCCATCCAGTGGGGACCGAAATGGATGCCATATTTTCCTGTCATTTCCAAATCTTATATAGTCTTCAATACTATATATGTGGAGGGGCTACCTATGTCTACTTGGATCCATGGACTCTACCCTTTGTCTAAATATTTGTAGTTTATGAATTTTGATTAAAATATATGTTAGAATCTTTATTTATAATTGAATTAATGTCAAGAGAAAGTTACATTTTACTCCCTCAAATATCAAAATATTATCACTTTACACCCCAAAACTAACATAGCGCACCTATCAAATATCAAAGCACAAACTAACATATTCCACCTGTCAAATCTTAATTGTTTTAATGATTCAAATAGAGAGAGGCGGCCCTAGTTTTTTTTTAGAGAGATACTCCCTATTCTCTCTAAAAACCACTCAGACCACAATTGGTGCACCCTCCCTCATCTCTCCTTCCTCTCATCTATGGGTTTTTTGTTTTTTTCCCTTCCAGGGCTAAGTATGGAGGAAGGCCGATTTGATGCTCTTCGATGACCACTACACATCCTACCGCAAGCTTTCCAAAGTGTCGATCTTTCAGACGAGAGAAGAATTTTACCGAACAGAGCGACGTGTGAGCTACATGCGGGGCTCAAAGGGAGCTCGTGTATTCCCTCACTCAGGGTGCCCTTCTGTCACCACGAGCGGCTTCTCTGGGTCCAAGACCACCGGCTAGTTTAGACTTGATTGTCCGCCATACCACTGGTGGTATGAGGCTCTCATGCACCATCACAACTACTGTTTGTGTTTTTTTTTCCTTTAAGGTGGAAAATGCGGATCTATATTTTTTTAAGATGTAATCCTTTATTTTTCCATGTATTTTTAATTTCTATAATATCTTTTGGTTTTAGAAAAAAAAAAAACATATTATCTCTAAGACTTTGACGAGTGTGTCATCAACTCCATCCTAGACGGAGTGTGGGGTTTGGTTAACTTTACTCCATCTTAGATAGAGTACGAGGCTTGGTTAGCCATGTATTTGATAGAGTAGTGTTGTCTCTCAGACTTTAGGTCTGTAGAGGTTTGCAGCTTGGATTAAATCATGTCAATTATGAGTGTATACTGAGTAGCTATTAATATTATAGTTGACTTTTAATGTATGTTTCAGGTCAAGTTTGTAATGTTTGTTATTAATAAATGCAATACGGAAAAAAAAAAAAAACTGGTTTAATGTACAATGTGTCAATTTTTATAGTTTAGAGTATAAAGCGCAAAACCCTTATAAATTTAAGGTGCAAAATGTATTTCTCCTCGGTATCTATTGTATAAAGATGTGATATGAAATTCTATGTGCAATGCTTCTAAGTTTTGGATGAATTTTGAATGGTTGTCCCTTGGCAAAGTGACAACTTCTTAGGGACATGACACTAACATTTATTTAGTACATATTAGCTACAAGGAGAAAGAAAGAAAAAAAGAAAAACTGATCATGCTCGTATGCACCAAATAAATGACAAAATTCATTAAAACCGTACAAGTATAATGTTTTAAGATAATTATTACAGATACAAAGAGATTATACAAAAATAAACCTACAAATTGATATAGTTTTGTGACATTTATTAGATTTATTTTCAATAAAAATAATTTTATAATTTGATGCACCACATAAAGCCACGTCAATTTATGGATTTATTTTTATATAATTCTTTTGTGACTAAATTATTTTTCATATATTTTAAAAGGATCATTCATTTTTGTCTTTTATAATTTTCATACAAAAATGTAGAGTATAAAGTGAACTAAATAAAGACGTGTGCAGTGGTCTTAGAAACTTGGTTGTGCATTTAAGATCTATTTCATGTATTTGTCTCTATTTTACTAAATGTTCTATAATTTAAGGGAAAAAAAAAACTAAAAAACATACTCTATATAAAAGATATCACACAGCATCTAAAAGATTATAAAAAGCAAACAAAGCTTCAGGTGACTTAATAGGAATTTGGTAACATGTCAGATCAGATCATTTGCTATCTAATTTTCATAAAAAGGATTTTTCACTTTTGGGTGACTTTTTCAAGTAATAAGAAATTAGGGATTTACGCAGACGTAATCTCTTGGAACATTTTGGTGATTACCCAATAGAAATCTACCTTCCCAATAAAAGTTTTGTTTAAGGTGTTGTCATGGATGATAGACAACGGGCCCCATTAGTTAGATGGGAAATGATTCTTGTTCCAATTCAAATGCGCCAACTCAGTCATTCACTTTTTTTTTTTTTTTGGAAAAAAATGGACAACATAAATGGAAAAGCCTTAATTTGGGACTTGTAGGCCTCCGGTCATTCCATTTACTACTTTTAAAAATATTTTTGTTATTAAGTCAGCTTCTAATTTGTGTTGAATGTATTAAGATCATTAATGTAAAATACTTAATTTAGAAATAATAATCATAAAGTTATGCTAATAATATTAATGGATATAGTAGATGTTTTCTCTAAAAGGTGGCCCTACAGCCACCGCTCCGGTTGGGAGCTATCGTTCGTGTAATTGTAATATATTTTTTTATATGTATTTTTTAAATATTTTTTAAAAAATAAAAAAATTACAATATTATTAAAAAATAATTATTTAATCACTAAATTAAAAAAAAAAAAAAAAAACAACAGTAGCTCCCAGCTGGAGCTGGGATTGGTAAGAGTAGTTACTCTTCTCTAAAACTTATATTCAATGGTGATAATCTTTTGGATTGCTAGACTATCGAGAAAGGGCAGTGCTAGTTGGCTCAGTGTCGATCGATAAGGTTATTTTACTTTCTTTTATTTTATGTATATTTTTTTAATCTCTTTAAATATTTAATAAAAAAATTTACAATATTATTAAAATAATATTTACTTAATCAATAATTAAAAAAAAAAGTATTGTTAGAGATGCTCGGACCCAAAATGGACTCTGAGCATTTCTCATCAAGAAATGGAAAATAAGTACAAAACATTCCATTAAATTCTCACTAGTAAAAAATATTCCTGAACTATAAAAATAAATTATTGAGTTTAATATTTAAAAAAAAAGTTTGACTTACATTCTGTTAAAATATCATTAGATAAATCTTGTTGGAAAATAAACAGACAAGATTAGAATATTGATGAATTTTTTTTACTAAGTTTTAAATATAAAATTGAGATCTTATTAATCGGATTCGACATAAATTTTATTAAAGACGACCTGACAGAGGTACTCTCTCTTTTTAAAAAAATGAAGACTATATTCCTTAGCTTCAGTACTCATTGGGTTGCTCAAAGACAAGATCCGATCCACGCAGCCACGATTTTCGAGTATTACGAACAAAAGAAGAGAGAAAGAGACATGCAAAGAGATTTAGATTATATTTGGATGTTGAGATAAGATGAAAAGTTTTGAAAATTTTATGAATAGTGTTAAGATAAAAGTTTAAAATATTATTTTTTAATATTATGATTGTTTTAGGATTTGAAAAGTTGAATTGTTTATTATATTTTATATGAGAATTTAAAAAAGATGTAATGATGAGATGAGATGAGATAGAGATGAGAAATCTATCCCTCCCCCAAATATAATCAAACCATAAACAGAAGGCCCAGTAACAAATACACGCACAGCATGCACTGTCTTTCACAAGTTTAATTATTTTAATTTATCTATCAAAATTAAAGAATAACAACGCAAAAGAAAGCTGCTACCACGCCATGGCAGATTTGAATGTTGTCCTTGTCCTCTATCTATCGAACCCTAGTCCTTCTTAGATTTTCAAATGGCAAAGTACATACCAATAATACGAATAAAATGATATTTGTAATTATGTAATGCGTAAGTGTCATGTAATTTTTTTAAAAAAATAAATAAATATTATATTCATATGAAAAAAAAATTAATTTTTCTAATAGTAAATTTATGCGATACTTACGCATTCGTATTTTATGACTGTATTTAACATTTTTTTAATTAGAAACAATCAACTTCATGGTAGAGGTAAGATGGATTCGATTAAAGAATAGTCAGCTGTAGGACAATAATCTATCTAGTTATAACTTATTTTAGAAAGATTAACGAGTTTGTATGCTCTATCTAGAAAATATAGATCGGAAATAATAATATTGGTTCAATTATTTTATAATTAACTAATATTATAGTATAACTTTTTAAAAGATATTAAGATATAATTAATTAAATTTCCAATTTTACGTAACTGTCTCATGGAAACACAATTGTAATAAAAATTCAAAAATATTTTAGCCACAAAGAGATCTCATTTAAGTAAGCTCACAAACTGACATGATTTGATATGGTTCATTAAATTATAAAACTAATTCTATTGCAAAGTAAGTTTAACATATCATGTGAAGTCATGAATCGAGATTATAAGTTTATTTTTATAAAATCTCTTTGTAAGTGTAATATTTTTCATAGAAATTATGTTTAGCAACAGTTGTAAGTTTTAATAATCCTTGACCCTTGCCAAATAACAATGTCTATTGCACCAAAAAAGACCAAAAGTCCTTAATTTTGGTTGGAAGCACTGTAAAACCAAGTAATAACATAATGGATTAGCCGCATGATGCACTTTATTGCTAGTTGGACGAAAGAGTGAATTAGGGAGTTTTCACGGTAGTTACAAACACAAGTGTACGAAGTTTAAGGTTTTTTCCTTGAACGAAACCACCGCAGGGCAAGATTTTGACCTTCGATGATGATTACGGGATGAACATGGCAAGGACCGATTCGGATTTTTTATTTTATTTTATAATTAAAAGGCATTAGCCAATAGAACCATTAATATTCTGAGTTGTATAATTAAGATATTATTTGTTTTATCATCTCGATACACAAAAATAATCTGAAGAAATTTCACTTGGATATACCGAAAAAGACGTAAAATGTTTTGATATTAACTTATATGATTAGAATTAACCAATTCAAAGTTATAATATTTTGAATTCACGACATAACGTCGCCTTCCACTTATTTTATAATAAAATATATCATTCAAATCATCGTAACTTAACCCATTTAGATATATAAGAAGAAAAAAGAATCGTTCCATATATCTTTTTAATTCTAACACGACACTTTTTCAAAGTTTTGACAAGTTAGCAAAAAAAACTAAAATTTTTGAACTTGATTTGCGTTCTCAAGAAGTTTTTTTCTTTTTTCGTATTTTTGTGGTTTGAAACAGACGTATATGTGATGTTACTTTTAAATGTATACGAGAAATAGCGTAAATGAAGTTGGTTTTTTTTTTTTTTTATATTTATAATTATTGATAAAATCATTACAAGTATATATCCACTAACCCTATGTATAAACTGTATAAGATTGGGGTAATCCTGAATCCTTTTATGGTACGCATAATCTTGTTTAATTTATACTTTTTCTTTAATCACCCACTTGATCTTCGGACCTGCAATTAGGACTTTAGTGGCAGACAAAGACTAAGATGACTTCAACGACTAGTTTAGGTGATTGATTGGTACGGTCTTTGACCTTTACTCACTTAACTCTTTTAAGGAATTAATGACTTTGTAAGTAGAGTGCAGGCTATTCCAATTCCCAACACAAATTACAATCTTTTTAATTCATTGAGTCTGTCTGTTTTTTTAATTATTTTATATTTTTTAAAATTTTTTAATAATAAATAATTTAATTTTTTTAAATTTTTAAATAAAATTAATATTAAAAAATTATATAATAATAATAATTTATTCGATTTTCAACTTTTATCTCTCACAAGTTAATTTTTTAAAAATTATATTTCAATTTTTTCAACACATCAATATTTGAGAAAAACTTTCCAATTCTTGTTTTAGGCATTTAATAGAAACTTACGTTAAATTCAAAAGAATTTTAATCTTCTTATATAATTTTCATATAATCAGCAGTCAGCCTCATAACTTTTATTAAAAAAAAATGATAATTAATGACTAAATTAACACCACTTCTATAAACGAATCCAATAACTTTCACAAGAGTTTTGATACAATCACGTAGGAAATTTACAGGCAATTCACAGGCTGCATTAAAGATTTTTGCATTGTTTACATACCCGGTTTCTCCCTCATTTCCCAATCACCTTGCCTTCCACAAAACGAAAACAAAAAATACCAACCGGGTCCTTTACAAACTTATTTTCAAACATGACAATTTTTTTATAAAACAAATACTAAAATATTAATTGCCAATTATTTATTTCAAAACTGATTATTGAGATAAAGAGTCTGACGAGGATATCCAGGAGTTGTAAGAACTAAAATTAAAATTGCTAATTAATATAACATGAAATTATAATCTTATTATTCAAGTCTATTAATCTTATAACATGTGATATGAGATAAAATTAATTTTATAATTTTTAATATAACATAGAAATTTTAATCTTATAATATAAATTAATATAATGTAAAACTTTAATCTTAAATATAAATTATTAATATAAACTTCTTTTGATATATATATATCAATGATAAATATATTTTTTGCATAATAAATTATAATACATATATATATTCTTTTTATAAATTTATTTTTACATATGATCATATATACTTACATAAAAAGACTAGAACTTATATAGACTATAGTTAAATTCAATACTATACTAGTATGTGTTAATTATTATAAAATAATGTACATATATTTTAATATAAATAGACTACTAGTTAGTATATATAAACATTATATTATTACAAATATAGATAATTCATAAAACCGAAAAGACTAGACCGAAACCGAAAATTCAGTTCTTAAATTCTCAAAACCATTCTCAAAACCGGTGTGTACCAGACTGGTTATACCTCTACTGTGAATCACTAATCTTTGTTCCGTAACGCCATAGTAAATATAAGAATACCACCTTCGAGTCCAGAAGGTCAGTTGTTGAGGAATCATGTAATAGAGTTCAAGGACAGATCCACAAACCAGCCCCCAGCATTGCAAAAAGGATTAAACACACGTAGCTCTCATAATACTTAAATAAGTATTCAGTATCACTCACACCAGCACTAATAAATATTCATTAATTATTGTAAAATCCATATTTTGTGTCACAATCTCTCCAAAACTCTAGAATTCCAGCAAGGAATTTATTGGGATCTCAATAAATTTCTAAGCATCTTCTACAGGATTATCAGGTTCCCAACTCGCATAGAAACATGATATTCGTGCTTGTTAATGGCACAAGCAGAGATGAAAAACATACCAGAAAAGAAAAGAAAAATGCTAAAACATGTATGCGCGTGCGTGTCTATATATATATATATATTAATTTCTCCAAGAAGCGAACTAATAATGTTAAAATCAAAATGAGCAAAACGGTAGAAACTTTCTTTCAGACCAAAGCATGTCATTTACAGTAATGTGTCCTCCAAAGCGCATCAGATAACTAACCAAAATGGCAGGTGAGAAAATAACCACGACAAAATACTAGTTTTAGCATTTGACGGTAATATATATCCACATTTGACTTGGGGGCAGGGCACTACACACAGATGGGGATAAATAACTAAAATGGTGAAAGTTCGTCTGCCTAGTACAAACGCTTTCGACAGTCGCCTGCACCACAGTAGCATGGCATAGTGATTATTTTTCCATCAGGCCCAATAACACTATCAAGTTCGTATCCATAGTCATAAGTGAGTTCCTGTTTTTAACACGAAACACTGTCATACCAAGGAAGTTGTAAATCTATGCAAGCTAAAACATAAACTAAAGTTCCAGCTATGGACAGTCCCAGAAATATAGTATTTACAAATTATTAACACGACAGATTCCCATAAGGATACTAGCCAAAAGTGAAACGTCCATGACCTACATCTAGCACAACAGATATTATTAGGTATGCGATGGTTCAAACACAGGTTGTAAGTTTAGATACTATGTTTTTTCTATCTTATGTTAGTTATAGGCAGGTTACAAGTTTAAATCGGGATGTGAATATATTGACTATATAATAAAATATGAAAATAGCAAGTCCATCAATATAAAGAGAGAGAAAAACCTTAACTCTAAAAAATACACAGAGCAAACACCGCGAACATGAGCCTTGATGTCCACAATTTCATAATGCTTCAGAGGCATGGCAATGAGGTGGAAAAACTAAAAATAAATCACGAAGAACCTTTACCTGCATAGGGACTATGTCATCTGCAGCAAATAACATCACTCGCGCAAGTCTAACATCATGGTGAGAACTCAAAACACACTGAACAAAGAGGTTAGGCTCGCAACCATGATTAATGAATCTGGCAACATTGCCAGAAGCACCTGCATCTATGCAAAACTCAGGCTCACTTTCAGATATCTGGTCATATATTTCCTTGGCATGATTACTTAAACGTATAGATGCATCACTTGATCGCCTCTGCAAAGAAAAGACACTTTAGATGAATACTTTGAAACTATATCAAAAGTGACCTAATATAATAGTTTCTGAATAAGATCATTCTATAATAAAATTGGATGGCAATAATTTTCCCTTTTTTACCATTTCTGATATACTTCAATTGACACAGAAATATAATGCCACCGTGTTAGAAAAATAAATTTAAACTGTTTAATACATCCTAACGAGACAACAGAATGCACAGCCACAAATTCTAATTCCAATATAACTGTATTGGCACCTCTCTTCCTCCTATCCCGTTAATTGTTTGCCAGCAATCAATGTCAAATATATAGTCATTCCCTGAGACGCTGTCTAATTCGCAATTTTTCCTGAGAATTCCAACATATTCACAAACTGGTGCACCAGAAGGAATGAAGTCCCTAGACCTAACTGCCCAGCCTTTATTCTCTGTGCGATATACCTGCTCAATGGAAAGAAAAAAGGTTTAATCATCTGTCACATAAGCTATATACCAAGGAAAAATTACTAGATTTTGGTTAAATGACCTCAAGTTGGTACTTCATTCCCTGCTGAGAAGTACGATTGACACAATTCGGTCCACAGCCACATCTTGGACCACATTCATACACAACATCCCTTGGTTCAACTAATCTGAAAAGAAACCAAGGAGAAGACATAAATGGCTCAACATAAAAGAAAGACCAAATTAGCCTGGTTTGGTTACCAAGATAATGAGACTCATCTCATCTCATCTCATATAATCATTACAACTTTTTCAAATTTCCATACAAATTATAATAAACAATTCAACTTTTTCAAATCCCAAAACAAAAATTATATTAAAAAAATTATATTTTAATAATATTTTATTCAACTTTCAACTTTTATCTCATCACATGTGTAACCAAACGAGGATGACTTAACATTAATAGTACACGCAGATCTTTAAAAATTCAACCGGCATGCGATAACAATAGAAAAACATGAAATGTGGCATGTTAAATAAAAAAAGAAAGAGGTGCATAAAATTGGTTATGGTGATTCATCAGCATGAGTGATAATTATTAAGGAATCATGTCTCTGGCGGTTATGGTGATACTTCCTTTCAAACCATCCTCTAAATTAAATTATCTATTTTTCCATGGTTAACATTTCTGTCATCGACATCAAACCAACTGCACAAATCTCACCTGCCACCATCTTGGTGCACGTATGGGAAATCACCGCCATTAAGTCGAGCACAATAACACTTCTCAGCATTAGTACATTTTCCTTTGCAATTGCAACCACGAGCATTTGGGGGCATAGTTACATTGTGAGCAACTTGGATAGACTTGATATATTCAAACCCTGCAATTCCAGAAATTTGTCTGACTTACTAGAATCCATAATAGGTACCACAAATCGTTTATCGGCATACAAAAAAAAAAAAAGAGGAAAAACTTTACAGGAGTAAAAACAAGCACCACAGAAGGTGGACATCAAATGGTAAATATGTTAAGTGAATATGGGAGAACTTAAGGATAAAATGAACCTAAATTAAATTAGCTGTCCTTAAGATCAGAAACTGCACATGATGTCCTAATGTCATCCAATGGAGCACACTTTATGAAGAAACATATAATTTCATACAACCTGTATGTTTCTCCATGAAATTTCCTCTCTCTTATAATTACACAAACTTTTAGGCAAAATATTACATTGGAGAACTTACCGGAGGGTGCAACTGGAGGAACATCATTTTTGTTTGAAGCAGGAATGCCTAAATTTTCCTGACCATCGCAGATGTCCTTACACACCAATCTGGAAATATAACCGACTTAAGTTCAAACATTGAATATAATCATTATGAAATATGACACACTCTTCATTAGTTTTTTTCTTTTTTCGTTTTTTAAATAAGATTCTATCAAAGACCAAACAGCTGTAGCCCTAATTCATGTTAAGTATTAGTTCATCATTAATGCAGTAGGCTTACAGAAGTCGTACCCATCTAATTCAGAATGACCTCTAGAGACTCGCTGCCGAGCAAAACTAACCTGATTTAAGAAGTGAAACTAGAAGTGAGAATAGAAGTACTATGAACAACAAAGAGGTTTCTGTCATCGATGGAATGACCAGAAAGAGGAATTAAGTACTTAAATATGATATAAATGCAGCCTAGAAATGCAAACAAAAGATAAATTCAACATACGACTAAAAAAGCATGCACAAAGAAGAGTCAAAACAAGAAACGTATAAGAACTTTGAGTTCGTATGAGAAGAATAAATCTCTGTTGCACTACCTAAGACAGAAACGGTCCATACATGCTAAAAGAAATGATAATTCAAAATCAAGATATGAAGACACAAGATTTCAAGTTTTAACAAAATCTTCAGGATCACTAGATAAATCCTATTTGTGTTGTTCGTATAAATCATGTATGAAAATAAGAAAACCGGGACTCAGTGAAACTACTACAGATCATCTATAAGAAAAGGCACGAGAGAACAATAATTTGCAACAACCCATTACGAGTTTTCCTCCAGGTTATATATTTTTGACGTTACAGTATCCACTCCATGCCCAGAGCATGCAGGTTTGAGCTTCCACTTTATTTGAACCATTAAGTGCATGTGGGATATCAGACATGTTTCCAAGAAGTATTTGAATTACCGTTTAAGATGAAATACTTAACTAGTCAATTTCGACATTCTATAAGTGACATTACAAACTGCAAACAATTTTGATTTTAATTTCGGAGCTACCATATTCCCCAACACCACGTATTGGATTGCTTAAAAGTGAAATGATTCCATAGCAATAAATCAAAGTGCTTACATATGGTTATTATCAACAAATATAGTTTTCATGTTCTCGATATGGCTAGAAGTTCTTTCCTATCTATTTAGGTGGGAATTTCGGTTGTGTTTATACACAAAGAGCACCTGAAGAAACTGAAAAAAAAAATACCAGATTTGTGAGCAATTTGGGCTGTCCTTCAATTCGCTTTAAACGATACTTGAAAACAATAAATCCAGCAACACCTCTCTCTTTCCAATAATGATCAACCTGAAAGACACAAAAAGAGACACAACACACACTTGACATTTGGTAAATATAAGAATTCGATAAGAATATAGTATTCAATATTAAGTAATTTAGCATATGGTGGATTGTGGGGAGGATGGTGCTTGAATGAGGTGAGCGGGCCTCATGGGGTGGGGCTTTGGAAACACATCCAAAGTGTCAAAACACTCAAAAAACCCAAGAGAAACCGAGAACTTTGTTTTTGGAAAGCTTAAGCCTGTGAGTTCAGCCACTTTCATTATATCGTAAATTCCATCTAAACACAAAAGTATATGCCATACACGAAGTCTAACTGATTCCTAATATTCAACATCTATACATGGTAAGATAATCTGTACAGCTAATATTAACAGAGTCCTAAATTGTATAAATCCTAAAATTGCATATGGTAACATCCCCCCTCAAATTGATACTAGTAAGTCAACCAGCAACAATTTGCCATCAAGAAATTGATGTTGCTGTCAAGTCATAGCTTTGGTGAAGACATCAGCCACTTGGAAATCATAAGAGATGTGAGGAAGAGATATCACCCGACTTTCCAAGGTATCTCGAATAGAATGACAATCAACCTCAATGTGCTTAGTGCGTTCATGGAAGACGGGATTGGTAGCAATCTGAATAGCACTAGTGTTATCAGCATGAAGAGGGGTAGAAGTAGTTTGAGGAAACCCAAGCTCCTCAAGAAGACCGCGTAGCCATACAATTTCAAAACAAGCAGTAGACATGGCACAATACTCTGCCTCAGTAAAGGATTTAGAAACACGATCTTGTTTCTTACAACTCCAAGAAATTAAGGCATCACCTAAAAACATACACCAACCTGTAGTAGAATGGCACGTATCCAGACACCAAGCCTAATCAGCATCACTATAGACAACAAGTTGAAGAGATGAGCCTGTAAGAAAGAATAACCCACGAGTAGGCAAACCTCGAAGATAGCGGATGATGCGTCGAACTGCAGCAAGATGGAGATGCCGAGGTGAAGACATAAGCTGATTGACCTGATGAACAACATGTGAGATATCGGGGCAAGTAGTGGTCAAGTAGATAAGACTCCCAACTAGGGGCCGATAGAGAGCAGGATCATCCAAAAGGTCCCCTTCATCTTTCCTGTATTTGACATTTACCTCCATAGAAGTATCAACAGAAGAAGTGTTCTCCAAACCAACCAAAGTAATAAGATCTTGAATATACTTATGCGGGTTCAAAAAAATACCATTGGCCCGATGATGTACTTCCGATCCTACGAAGTATGTGAGCTGACCAAAATCTTTCATATGGAAAGTTGCATGCAACAGCTACTAAAGCTTAGTAATCAAACCACAATCAATGCCAGTAATACTAGGAGAAAAAGTAGTCATACCAGAGGGAAGCTTTATGTAGATCTTTTCTTGAAGATCACCATGAAGAAAGACATTCTTCACATCCATCTCATGCAGATGCCATGATTGTGAAGCGGCAATACCTAAGATGGTTCGAACTGTGGTCATTTTGGCAACAAGAGCAAATGTCTCCTCATAATCAACCCCATATTCCTGTTTGTTACCTAGAGCTACTAGGTGAGCTTTGTACCGGTCCAAGAAGCCATCAGAACGAAACTTTACAGAGAAAACTCATTTACTCCCAATAGGCTTGACTATAAGGGGACAAGGAACAATATCCCAAGTGTGATTCTCCTCAAGTGCTTGAAGTTCTGTTTGCATTGTATTTTGCTAACACTCATATTCTATCGCCTGTTTGTAGCAAGAGAGAATAGAAATAAAGGATAAAGTAGCTACAAGAGAGATAGGGGAGGGAGAATCCATACCGATCAGGGGGTCGAGAAGGGTGAGTAGACCTGCGAAGAGTGGTGGAAGCAGGAGCAGGATCAGGCGCAGGGTCAGATCGTGAGAGGGCACAAAAGAAGTGGAACCAGACTCTTGTCCACTACATCTTTTATACACAAAACTAGGTTTGAACCTTTCCACAATTGTCGTATAATCAGAAAAGCTAGGCAGAAGAGATAAAGATGCAGATGGCGACTCAACGTGAGATAGAAAGAAATATTGATTTTCAAATAAAACCACATTCCTAGAAACTCGTATACGACAAGCATGAAGATCATAACAAACATAATTCTTTTGAGGTATAGCATAACCAAGAAAAGCACTTTTAACAGATTGAGCAGTAAGTTTATGTCGTTCATGAGAAGGGAGATACACAAAACAAACACAACCAAATGTCCGAAGATCAGAATATGAAGGAGAATGACCAAACAACTATAAAAAATAAGAAACATGATGTAATGTAAGAGAGGGTAAGCGATTGATCAAATGAACAGAAGTAGAAAGCGTTTCAAACCAAAAACAAGGAAGAACAGATGATTCAAGTAAAAGAATACTTACCACATCAAGAAGGTGACGATTTTTCTTCTTAGCAACACCATTTTGTTGTGGTGTCAAAGGACAAGAACACTGAGAGATGATCCCTTTGCTTTGAAGAAAGTCCTGAAACTCATTAGACATGTATTCGTCGCTAGAATCAAAGCACAAGACCTTGATGCTGGCAGAGAATTGAGTCTCAAAAAAGTGCTTAAAGATTGAAAAAACTTCGGCCTTAGCCCGGAGGGAGTAAGCCCAAGTAAAGCAACTAAAGTCATCAATAAAAGTAACAAAGTACTTGTAATGCGCATGAGAAACAACAGGTGCAATTCCCCAAACATCACTATGAACAATATCAAAACATTGTGAGACACGAGATGCTTGATGAGGAAAATGTAGAACTTTACTTTTGACAAATTTGCATGATGTACAATAATAAATAAAAAAAAGATCAAGAGAAGAACATGCTTTATTTCCCAATAATCCAAAATTAAACAAAGTATGAAATACATCAGAGTTTGGATGACCTAGACGTCTATGCCACATCTTATTTCCAGAACCAACAACATTACATGCAAAGGAAAATAAAGGAAAACTAAGAATAATAGTAGAAGGAAAAACATGAAGAGGAAAGAGTTTGTCCCACTTTAGGCCCCTTCACGATCATCTTCCCTGACACTTGATCCTGCACAACACAACTAGAACGAGAGAAATGGATATTATAATTATTATTAACCAATTGACCAACAAAAATAAGATTTGTGGAGAGATTACGAGACACAAAAACATCAGTTAAGAAAGAGGAAAGATCACCAACAGCCCTGATAGACAGAGAATCGCCATCAGTGGTGTTAATTTTCAGATTTCCCTCATAATTTCTGACATTGAAAATAGGAACAACAGTATTGGTCATATGGTTAAAGGTTCCGGAGTCAAAATGCCATTGCTTAGAAGAAATTTTATGATTACCTGAGAGCCCAAAAGCAGAAAAAACAGAAATGATCATCTGTTGTATCATTTCAGGAGTGAGTGTGTTCGAGTTTGCTAAGGCTGTAAGAGCAGGAATAGGAACAACTGGCGAGGCAGTAGACAATGCAACAGAACTAGAGGCATGATAAGCAGTACCCTGCTTCCTTTCAAGTCGAATGGGACAAGCAGAGATGATATAACCCTATTTCTTACAGTAGTTACAGAACTTCTTGGGGCAATTCCAAGCAATATGACCAAAAGTTTTACAACTAAAACACTGGACAGCACTCATGTCTCTACCCTTATTCCTCCCCTGTGCTGCATAAGCTATAGAAACAGGTGCACTAACATTAGCCCGATGTTCCATGGCAGCTTGAGTTACGATACGCTGCTCCTCACGAAGAAGTTCACTCAAACAGGCATCCAGAGATGGTACAGGAGGAAGATTCATCAGATTAGAACGTGCAGTTTCAAAATCAAAACGAAGCTTCATCAAGAATTGATCTCTCTTGCTTGTTTCATGCACTGCTTGAATAGCAAAGAGAGCTGCAGCGGGAACATTAGCATAAACAATATCTGAATAATCAGCCCAAAGGTTTTGAAAACCAGAAAAATATTCCTCAATGGAAAGACTTCCCTGTGTGAAATTAGCCATCTCATGCTCCAATTGAAAACACTGAGCCATGTTGTCTTGATTGTAAAATTTATTTAGATAATTCCACATGGCAGCGGCAGTTTTATAAGACCTCAGATTGAGAACAAGGTGAGGCTCAACTGAGCTAAGGATCCAGGTCATAACCTGAGCATCCTTGATTTCCCATTTAGACAAAGCCGCGACATCACTAGGTGCGGGATCACTCCCATCAATATGACCCCACAATGTTTTCCCTTTGACAAACAATTGAAACTGAAACTCTCAAGCAGAATAATTTTTGCCAGTAAAACGAATATGAAATGAGTCTAATTTATCTAATGACATAATGGAACCTAGAATAAATTATCCCACCAGAAGTTTGCAGAAATATGTGTCCAAATCAAATCAGAGCGGCATAAGCAAAAACAGAGAGGATAAGAAAAAAAAATTAAGTCCAAACCAAAAATAAATGTTTATGTTGAAGCCAAAACAGGGAGAACTCACACAGGCAGTGCCGAGAGCCGAAACCAAAAAAGAATAAGTCCAAACAGAGAGAACTCGCACACAGTGCCGAGAGCCAAACAGAAACAAACGCACCAACCGAATTGCCGAAATCAAGAAGAGAAGCAAAACCCACCAACTGAAGTGCCGAAATCCACAAACTCGGCAACAGAAGACGCCAATAACCTCCAAGAAGCATTCAGACAGTGCCGAGAATCTCCAAGAAGCAGGAACTCCACTCAGAAGGCGCCGAAAGCCACAAGAAAACTCAGAGGAATCTCAGATAGTGCCAATAATGCAAGAAAGGGAAAAAAATTCATGAAAGACAGGCAAACTATGAACCTGCTCTTGATACCATGTCAAAACACTCAAAAAACCCAAGAGAAATTAAGAACTTTGTTTTTGGAAACCTTAACCCTGTGAGTCCAGCCACTTTCATTATATCGTAAATTCCATCTATACACGAAAGTATATGCTATACACAGAGTCTAACTGATTCCTAATATTCAGCATCTATACATGGTAAGATAATTTGTATAGCTAATATTAATAGAGCCCTAAATTGTATAAATCCTAAAATTGTATACGGTAACACAAAGAGGCTGGACAAACATCCACCGCACGAAGACAGGAGGCTTCAGTAGCAAAAATCATGGATCTTTCTAGTGGCTCTCCCCAGTGGAATATCACGTTCCTTAGAGCTGCCCAAGACTGGGAAATTGATATATTGACATATTTCTTTAATCTAGTGTATAATTGTAGACTAAGAGGAGGAACTTAAATGATTTTGTGGTCATCATCCAAGAAGGGAAGATTTATTGTACAATCGTATTATAAGTCCCTTATGAAACATTCTACAAGACCATTCCCATGGAAGAACATATGGAGGACCCCCGTAAAAGCTTCATTTTTTTTTTTTTGTATGAACAGCTTCATTAGGGAAGATTCTCACCTTAGATAATCTATGGAAACGCCAAATCATTGTGTTGGATTGGTGTTATATGTGCAAGAACAGTGGGGAGTCGGTGGATCATTTATTACTGCATTGTGACGTAGCCATGAGTTTGTGGAATGATATATTTGCTAGAGCAGGGCTCCATTGGGTGATGCCACGAAGGGTTATGGATCTTTTGGCCAGCTGGCAAGGCATCTGAGGTACCACTCAAATGCAGCCATGTGGAAAATGATACCAATATTTCTACGGTGGTGCATATGGATAGAGAGGAATGATCAAAGTTTTGAGAATCGTGAACGGACAATGGACGAGATTGGAACTTTATTTTTTCATACTCTACTCCATTGTCGATTGTAATAGACTTTAATGGCATGGACATACATGATTTCCTTGTATCTTTAGACACTAATGCATAGGTGTTGCTCTTGTATATGTTTCGTGTACTTGGCTTTGCCTATTTTAATAAAATTCTTATTTACTGATAAAAAAAAGTAATTTGGCACAAACTTTCCAATAAATAAAAAGTAATTTAGCATATAAACATATGAAGAAATATATAGTCTGCCCATGCCTATTGACTTCATTAATACAATCCTTGAATACTAATTAAAAAAAAAAGGTTCTTCAAAAGATAAATTGTATTCTCAAACCGGTGTGTAGAGCACACCTAGTCAAGTAACTGCATGGCATAATTTGATTTGGAAGATAAATATTAACACTTTAATCTTACAAATCAAATCTTACAATTTAAGTAATGTAAATGGTGTGCTCTACACACCGACTTGAGAATAGAATAACTCAAATATTGTAGTTGTAAGATAAGATGAAACAACCCAAAAAAGATGAGTTATTTGAAATTTTCCTAGAATCACTTATAAAACCTAGATTTACTTAATAAGTAGCCAATGGACTTAGCACCCATGACTACTTTTATAGAGTCCACTTTATGTAAGTTATCTATATTTTCAATGTGGGTCTGAGATTTTATATACTCCCCCTCAAGTTCTTGATGTCCTCGTAAAGGATATGTCATGCAATTCTCCTGTATTGCACGGTTGGCCTAACTAGGTAGCTCTGATATCATATGAAACAATCCAAGGAAAGTACCAACCACATCTGTGCTAGAACCTCAAAAAAGCTAAGTCAAATTGAATCTTCCCTAGAATCACTTATAAAGCCCAAAATCGCTTATTAGTAGCCAATGACTTAGCACCCATGACAATCTTTATAACCCACCGATTCTATATAGGTTATTCATATTCCCAAAATGGAATTCGAGTATTACAAATAAGTTTAGTCTATCATGCATGCATCCTAATTTATCCATTAACAAATAAGGCATGAGCACTTACAATATGATTTTCACAACAAATATAGTTATTAATTTTGGCAACTTAAATAAGGAATGTTGTTGCATGTGGTGAGAAGTATCAGCAGGTATGTGTATGATATGGAAGCGTCACATGTAAAAGATCTGCGACAATTCCCAATCTCAAAATCCAAAACAGTGCAGAAAGAGCAGATACAAATTATATGGCTTAGATCTGTACAGCCATTGAACACAAAAAAAAAAATCATAAATATGGGCAGACATTAACAGTGTATTTTCAATTCACATTAAAATAATATCCATGGACTTCAAAAGTCTTATAGATTCTTTCATTACAAACAAAAATTATAATCATAATTATGTTCTACCTTGTACAAACCATCATATGTGTAAACTTTGTGAATGTTACCACTAGCACATTTATGTCCACGGATCACTCGAACAGATACATCTTGATCCATGCTGTTCTGCAAAAGATAATTTTTTTTTCAAAGTATAAAAGATAAAACTACAGACAATAAACATCAGTTAAGAAAAAACATCCTGCATTCCAAAGATAATATCATTCTAAGATAAATGTTGGTAAAGATTTATCGAATTGCTCATTGCCAAACACAACTCAATAATGTGTACTTTATAGCCAATATACGTATCTCCATATACAAGTCAAAATTGCGATTAATCACAAATCATGGTACTATAAATAGCATTAGACTCTGTTCAAGTTTGCCTATACCCTAGCATTATATTCAGGGCTGTTGGCACAATTATATTCTCTTTGCTTAAACCATGGGTTCTAACTTAAGCATTTGCCAATTGTACTACAAACCTAAGTCGCTTAGTAAATCTATGATCGACAATACATTGTGCCAAATTGACAAAAATTCTACTTGTATGATGCACAACAACAGAAGGAGTAGATCAATAGAAATGATACAAGAATTAACTCTTATTTCCATCTCTAATGGTGTGGAGCTAAAAACAATCTTGCAACAACCCAAGGAAGGCCCAAGCTACATCTGGACCCATACTTCAAAAAGACTATTGAAGGTTACAATCGGAGTCCCTTGGAATCATTATAAAGGACTTGAACTTCTCGCTACCAAGTAATGTGGAGTTTCACTCAACACCTTCCTGTACTCAATCCAATTTGGAATATCACAAGCTACCCCCCTAAAACTCCCAGCATCATCGTCGGGTCATTGCATTGTAGGTGGCATGGCCCAAGTCCCATACTTATGTATGGATTTGTCTCTGATACCACTTGTAACAATCCAAGGAATGCCCAAACCACATATGAGCTCATACTCCAAAAAGGACTAGTCACGATTACAATTGGAGTCATTGAGAATCATTATAAAAGACTTGAATTTTTTTCCTCCCAAGCAATGCAGGATCCCATTCACCCCCTTCCTATACTCAATCCAATTTGGGATATCACAAATCCATTGCTTAATTTCTCTTAAAAAGTTATTCCCAAATTTTCTAAGTCCCCTTATTTCAATTGTCCGTTATACTCCATTTGAAAATTGAAATCAATTACTCATTTCATTAAATTGAAACAAATGGAATCTAAAATCAATGTCTTTCAATTCATGAAGACCAAAACTAGGAGTTCATCTTCAATTCATCAATGAAATAAAATGAGTTGATTATAGACTCCAATTTATTTGACTGGCATGCACATAGATTGAAATATAACATAATTTCATTAAAATGGTACAATCAAGCAGAATTTCCACCACCACTCCAGCTAAATGTTGATTTACCATGTAAACTTATGCCAAATATCTAAAGAAAAATGCCTTACTACAATCAGTCATTTTAAACATTATAAAACTATGGGGAAATTACACTTAGCCACTCAAAACTATCATCCTTTTTGCAATGGCACCTCCAAACTACAAATTTCGATACTGAGCACTCAAATTAGTTCCTTTTATATCAATTTGCACCAGCTGTCAAATTCTGACATAAAAATGGATGTAAAGTAGATCGCATGGCTCGCACATGCCATGTATCGAATTAAAATGACCAGAGTGGCCCTATTGCCCAATATTAGTGCCAATAGTGCACATAAAATTAGTCATTTTAAGTCAGAAAATGGCACATGCATGTCACTTGACCCCATTTCAATCCGTTTTGACTTCAAAATCTGATGATGAATGAAAATTGAAATATAAGTATTAAATCGGGGTGCTAACTACCAAACTTGGTAGTTTGGAGGAGTCCTTGCAAAACAAGTGATAATTTCAGAAGGTAAAGCATAATTTTCTCAAAAATCAAAGGAAATTTAATCATCCATATATTTTTTACATAAATAAAAATAGAGAGTGAGAGATAAGAAAATATGTGTTTTCAGGTGTGTGAAGGTAATTAATACACAAGGATAAAAAACATAGACAATGATATCTTTTATATTCGGCAAAAAAAAGTCTTATCTGAGATGAAATGAATAGGGAATCAGACCAATTTTGATGTGATCTGATCTTTTGTTCCTAGTTCAAATAAATTCTACTCCACTCAGTTAACATAAGTTGAGGTTCAGAAAAATGGTTGCAAATATAATTCAATAAAAACTTTATGGGTTACTGATATACCTTGAGATATTAAAGTACAAAAACAAATTCTACAAATTGAAAGTATCACTGTTTTCTCTAAGTCTCTTTACTTTGATGTACTACTAATATAAAAAAGTTCAAATTGCTAAATAACTGCAGAAATGGATTGATAATAGTAAAATCCGACGACCTGAAACAGCTTACTATTCGGATCACACTAAAAATAACGTATTTCACTGACAAATATTTCAATATTCTATTTGATGGTGAATAATCCAATTTAATCTTGGCACATTTTGAAAATCAAAGCACGAAATAAACATATTACTTAAAAAAGAATATTTCAAGAAGATCATTTGGAAATATAGAATGTTTAAATATCCCTATGAGTTTGGTAATATTTATTGCCTAAATAATCAAGGAAAAATTACAAATGCTAAAGAGCATGATACACATAGAGAAACATGTTTTTTTATATATAAAAACATGCTAAAGAGTAGGATGCATATAGAGAAACATGTGAAGGGTTTCTCTAAATACACATTTGAATTTGTAAGTACTTGATCAGGGATGAACTCCAAAGTCAGTAATTAAACTTGGTTTAATATTACTTTGACATGAGGAGAATAACTTATCAAATTAATCACCTGAAGAATTACCGAGTTAAATACAAATACTACCCGTGTAATCAAACGAAAACATGAGTGAAAATATAAGCAAAAAGTATAACTGTATTTTCATATTACACACCTTAAGAGCCAAATTACCACGACACATAACTTGATCTTTGATTTGACGTTTATTTCCAAGCAAATCATTTCCACCTTGACCTGTATACACAACTTCTTCAGAATTATCAATATCATCTTCATATTGGCCAGACAAGACAATTGAAACAGCAAGTGGCAAGGTAAAGTTCCTGTACTCCTGCAATAATCCAAGAGACAATTACAAATATTTAGGTTATAGACACACGGTGGATTCCACGAAGAAACCATGAAGATAATTTGTTTTCAAATTCACAACAAAAATTCACAATCCACCAAACAAAAGAGGATCCAAGGCCTCTTTATCGATCATCATTATCTTGCCAGTATCATTTCCACATCCCATGCATCAAATTAGTAATTCATTTATCAATAAATATATTCTGAACTCTATTTTAATTTTCTTTCTAAAAGGAGTTAAAAATTGAATAAGAAATGCAAAAAAAAAATTAAATATAGAAATACGAGTAAATAAATAAATAGACACACTACCATTTTACAAGATTCTCCAATATAATCAATTCCACTCAACCAGAGTCCATGAAGACCTACGGCCACCATTTCAGCCCGTGAAAAGAATTGATGTCCAACATTAATACCTGCATTGTTAAAAGAACATAAAATTATATTTTTTACACAAGTCATATAACTATTAATATCATTCATAAAGGACCAGATAGCAAATATCTACAGCCCAATAGACAACTGAATTTACGAACCCGGTAGATGACCTATTTTCTTAGGGTACAAAATTTTATTTGACTTCACCATCTGCCATAAATCACAAAGCAAGAGTAAGGAACTGAAGTAATAAGCATAGGCCAGATTACCAAAGGCTCCAATATATCAAAGTTATAAATGATCCCATATAGAAAAGAAAAAGAAATTAACCAGCTTCATTATTATATTAATTGCAATAATAAGAGCATGTGATGTGCACATGCAACAAACATATAGGAGCAGTTCCCCTCCCATTGAAACCCACCAGTTTCCTCCCATTTTAAACCCAATATAAGATGTGTCCAATTTTGCACATCAATCAACACTAATGGTCCAAAATCCTGAGCAATAGCATTAGGTGAGGTTTGGATAGTGAGTTGAGATAATATGAAAGTTGAATAAAATATTGTTAGAATATTATTTTTTTAATATTATTATTGCTTTGGGATTTGAAAAAGTTGAATTGTTTATTATGTTGTGTGGAAATTTGAGAAAGTTGTAATAATTAGATGAGATGAAATGAGTTGAGATCAACTCTGAATCCAAACGGTGGCCTTAGTGGATGAACAATCCCTAGATCTGTCTCTCACCCACACCAATGGTTTCTCCTCCAAGCTTTCCCCCTTCAAAGGTTAGAGAGAGAATCAAAACAAACACAAATGCATATTTTAATTTCTGATCAAGCTTTCTCTTTCTAAACAGCAATTTTTCCATATCAGTACATGTTGCTTATACAAGTCGAAGCAGTATGGAAGATGGTCCTCGTCTTGTTTGTTGTGTGCAATTGTAGAGAGCAAAATAACCAAAGGTTTGAGCATTGTGAGAAGATTGAGGAACTCAAGGACTATTGCCATGTTGTTGGTGCTTAATGGCATGCAATCTATCTCATAATGGCTGCCGGCTCGAACTGAAGCTATCTCTTGCCTTCAAGCCATCGACAGCCCTCTAGTTGCAGAGAAAGGGACTACAACAACTAGCGACTTGTCAGTTCTCAACGAGGAGTTGTCTCCCGTCCACGCAAAGGTGATAGCAGTGATGAGGCGTCGATCTTAGCTAGGCTAACTCAGACACCATCTTATGTTGCCAATACAACCTTGGGAACACTTTCAGTTACAAACGAGGTCCCCTTTAGGGTCTTGTGCACTCTAGAAGAAAAGGATGGGGCTTTTTCAACTGATGAGTTAGTGGATGGGATCGAATTGCAGCTGGTATGTAAGGAGTTTGGGGTTAGCGCTCCTTTCAATGAAATGGAGGATATTGGGGATGAACCTAGACCTCTCTATTCTCTACCTCCAGCACCTTTATGGTTTGGATTACACTAAGATTGGGTTCTTCATAAGGTTGATGAAATTCGCCAATGTGTAGGGATTTCCCATGAAGGCTTCGAGGAACAGTTTAAAGCTCTCCTCATTTACATTGAAGCAAGACAGACGCTCCCAACCAGATCAGCAAAAAAGAAAGCAAGGGAGCTCAAGAGGCTTTCTTGTTCCATCAATTACGACTCAAGAAAGGAAGTGCCAACAGGGGAGGCATAATGATAGGGCACATCTTGGTGCCTCATGAAGCCTAAGATTCTGTCATGGAATGTTCGGGCGCTGAATAACCCGAACAAGCGCCTAAGGGTGAAGAAACTAATTCGGGAATGGAAGGTTGACGTAATCTACTTGCAGGAGACTAAGTTGAAGATTGTTGACATAAATATAATCAGAAGTTTGTGGGGTTGCTCTTAGACGGGTTGGGTCTCTCTAGCTTCGAAGAAAGCCTCAGGAGGTATCATAGTGATGCGGAATAAAAGAGTAGTTAATATGATAGAGGAATATGTCGGCAAATTTTTGGTGGCTTGCTCTTTCATAAATGTGGATGATGGCTTTAGATGGGGTTTTGCCCAAGTATATGGGCCTAATGTCTACATCAATAGAAGGCTTTTATGGGATGAGATCACTGGCTTTTGCAATTGGTGGGTGGCCCGTGGTGTATTGGAAGGGATTTTAACATTACCCTATTCCCAAGCGAAGGTTAGGGGACTCTAGTATCGGGCCAGCCATGGCTGATCTTTCATCCCTAATTTTTTAGCTGAATTTGGTTGATCTACCTTTGGCGGGAGGAGACTATATCTGGTCCAAGCTGGACAGATTTATTGTCTCTCCTTCATGGATGGCCCACTTTCCTAATTTATGCCAAAAACGTCTCCCAAGACTATGCTTCGACCATTTTCCCTCTTATTGGATTGTGGAGGCCTTCATGAGGGGCGGATATACTTTAAATTCGAGAACATGTGGCTGAAAGTAGACGGATTCATGGATAAAGTTAGCTCGTGGTGGTCCTCCTATCACTTTTCGGGCACTCCTAATTTCGTGTTGGCTGGGAAACTTAAAGCCTTGAAAAGTGATCTGAAAAAATGGAACAAGGAAGTCTTTGGGAACATTAATGACCAGCGGAAAATTCTTTTTCAGGATTTGCAGAATTTTGATGAAAAGGAGTCTGACGAGGCTCTCTTGGATGAAGACAAGGCAAGGAAAAGGGTTGTTGAGGCTAAGTTGGAAAAAATAACCCTCATGGTGGACATTTCTTGGAAACAAAAATCCTGGGCTCTTTGGTTAAAGGAATGGGACAAAAGCACAAATTTTTTTTACCGAGTTGCCAACTGCCACCGAAGAAATAATGTCATTAAGGTTCTTCACTCGGAAGGCAGGGTGCTCATGGACAATGCAGAAATTAAGGATCACATTGTTAACTTTTATGCTAAACTACTCACAGAACAACACAGTTGGAGGCCTAAGGTAGACGGGCTGGTTTTTATTCAATAGATCCGGCAAGTGCGACTTGGTTGGAGCGAGTATTTGATGAGGATGAGGTACTTAACGTGCTAAGAGGGATGGACAAAGATAAGACACCGGGCCCAGATGGCTTCTCAATAGCTTTCTTTCAAGCTTGTTGGGATATTGTTAGGGAGGACATTATGAAGGTCATTCTTGAATTTCACTCAACCATGAAATTTGAGAAAAGCCTTAACACATCATTCATTGTTCTTATTCCTAAAAGGGCAAGGTCGGTGGAGGTGAAAGATTCCATCCCATAAGCCCGGTAAGCGGGGTATATAAAATCATTTCAAAAGTCCTAGCTAATCAAATGAGCGAAGTCATGGGGAAGATCATCTCAAAGTCACAAAATGCTTTTGTCAAGTCAAGACAAATTCTTGACTTCGTACTCAGTGCCAATAAATGCTTGGCATGCTGACTTAGAGTCAACACCCCAGGTATCCTTTGTAGACTGGATATGGAGAAGGCATTCGATCACGTAAATTGGGATTTTTTGGTGTATATCCTTGGTAGACATGGATTTAGGGAAAGATGGTGTCAATCGATAAAATACTGCATCACAACAGTTAGATTTTCGGTCTTGGTAAAAGGCACTCCCAAAGGCTTTTTCAACAGCTCTCGGGGTCTGCAACAAGGGGACCCTTTGTCCCCTTTTTTTTTTTTTTTTAATGGATGTGACGAGCAGAATGTTGAAGGCAATGGTGGATAGGGATATCATCTCGGGTTTCTCGACGGGCGGCTCATCGAATGGTTGTTTACAAGTATCTCACATTCTCTTTACTGACGACACCTTGATTCTTTGCGAGTCTGGTCCCAACCAAATTCGCTCCTTGAGGGCACAATTGCTTTGCTTCAAAACTGTCTCTGGTCGTAAGGTGAATTTATCTAAGTCTGAAATGATTCTTGTTTGCTTGGTTCATAACTTAGGCGAATTGGCTGCCATCTTGGGTTGCACGGTGTCATCCTTACCTATGAAGTATCTTAACCTACCTTTGGAGGCTCTTCATAAATTCAAGGCAATATGGGATGGGATTGTCGAAAAGATTGAATGTAAATTGGCAGTTTGGAAACAAATCTATTTATCCAAAGGTGGTAGAATCACCCTAATCAAGAGCATGCTATCTAATCTCCCAACATATTCCCCATCTTTATTTCCTTTGCCTGCAAGGGTGGCTAATAGATTGGAGATTTTTCATGATTTCTTGTAGGGAGACCTAGAAGATGAAAAAAAGTTCCAATTAATCAAGTGGGAGAAAATTTACACCCCTCTACCTTGTGGCGGTTTGGGGATTAGAAAGTTGAGAATCTTCAATTCTGCTCTATTAGGGCAATGGCTATGGCGGTACCATCGGGACGAGGACAATCTTTGGAGGAATGTCATTGAAGTCAAATACGGAGCATTTGGGAAGAATGGTGCTCTAATGAAGTAAAAGGAGCATATGCGGTGGGAGTTTGGAAATGTATCAGGAACGGATGGGTAGATTTCTCCAACAATTTCAGAATTGAGGTGGGAAGTAGGGGTGTAAATCGGTCTGGTCCAATCCGGGGGGAGTGATGGATTTTTCCTGGATTGGACCGAACATCCATAGGGACCGGACCAAACCGGTAGCTATCGGTCCGGTCTGGTTGATCCATTCAGGACAGCCAATTATTTTTTATTTTTTTCAAATAAATTAATAAAAAAATTATTCAATTACTAAATTAAAATTAAGTAAATTATTAATGTGCATTATGTAACTAACTCATGAAAAAAAATATTTTATATGGTCAATGATAATAAGTTAGATGAAAATTACATCATTAACTTATATAATTACTATATGGTCCGATCTGGTCCAAAATTTATAAACCCCAAGACCAGACCAAATTTTCTCGGTCTATAATTTATGGGATCAAAACTGACCAATCTGGAAGTCAGTCAGGTCCAGACCAAACCATTTGGTCCAATCGATTTTTCTGGTCCGGACAAACTAGCTTACAGTCCTAGTGGGAAGGGGAACACGAATCATATTTTAGTCAGATATATGGTGTGGTGATATCACCTTGAAGAACGCTTTCCCTTCACTCTATAGGATCACGCTAGATAAGGACACTTCAATGGCTGATAACATGGTCACTTCTGCTGGTTCCTTCCAATGGTTGGTAAGGTTTACTAGAGCTGTCCAAGATTGGGAGGTGGGAGACATTACAAAACTTTACAAGGCGCTTTATGCACTGAACCTAAAAGCTAAAAGGGAAGACAGGTCGCTTTGGAAGCATACCGGGAACAACAACTTCTCAATCAGATCCTTCTACAAGGTTTTGTTGCCGCATTCTTCTATTGTTTTCTCTTGGAAGAGTATTTGGAGGAGGAATGTTCCACTTAAGGTTGCTTTTTTTAGCTGACTGGCCTCCCACGGGAAAATATTGACTATTGATAAGCTAAGAAAACAAGGATTCTTGATAATGGATTGGTGCTTTATTGTGTAATAGCAATGGAGAAACAATAGATCATCTTCTTTTACACTGTGAAGTGGTCAAGGCTTTATGGGATGATATCTTCTCTAGGCTTGGCATTGCCTAGGTCATGCCTAGGAAGGTGGTTGATTTATTGTTATGCTGGAGAGGAATTCAGGGCAATCGCCAAATAGCAGTTGTTTAGAAGATGGTGCCTCTATGTTTAATGTGGTGTACTTGGAACAAAAGGAATGGTCATTGCTTTGACAACAGGGAACGGTCAATGGAAGGATTTAGGGACCTTTCAATCATACATTGTTACTTTGGGCTTCAGCCATTGTATTGAATGGGACTAGCCTTACTGACTTTTATGTTGATTTTCACAGCACTTAGCTTGTAATTAGGTTCATCTCTTGTATACTTCCTATGTACTTGGGCTATGCCTAATTAAGCAATTAATAAAATTTCTTACTAATAAACAAAGAACATTTTTAGACTAGGCTGAGTCATGCCACAACTAGTGATAGAACTTTTTCATGTGTTGGAAGGTCAATTTCACCATGAGTCAACTGAGTAAAGTTTTGTAGAAAATGATCTCAATCTGCCTAATGTGGTGTACATAGAAGGAAAGAAATACCCAAAGCTTCAAGGATTTTGTGAAGATTTTGGAGGAGCTTGAGATTTTTTTTTTTTTATAAGTAAAAATATTATATATATCAAAAGGAGTAACCAAGTACACTGAATGTATACAAAAAAACACATTGCCTATATTAGATGCCCCTAATGCCCATGAAAAACAACCCAAAACACACCAAGTCCGACCCCAACCCCTTATTTCCTGTAGATCTAGTACTCTACCTGAACACCCAACCCCAACCCCTTGTTTCCCGTCTTCACAATGTCCTCCCTTTAGACTTCCCTCTCGTTGAGCTATCACTCTTAGCGTCGTAGTTGATTGCCCAATGAAGACGTTGTAACTCCCTGTTTTCTTGAAACTTGATTTGGTTTCAAGCACGTGGCTTACCTAGATCGCAGTAATTCATTCTTTAAATTGGTTTTCACATCCTCCATGTGAAATTTCCACGAACTGCTGAATCTCATTAACTTTAGGCAGAATACAATCTGCTATTGGAGGAAGAGAGACCAGGGGAGCCACATTATCCCCAGACACAGTATCCAATTGCACTCCCGACTTTAGACATTCCTCTACACAAAGCACCAACGCCAAACCCATTGGAGATTTTGGGGTGACAGCAAGTCCCTTCACCTCTGGGGTGACAACGGATCCTACATCTCCTTCATACCTTGGCAGTACACCATTTTCTTTTTTAGAACATGTTATCATATGTTCCTCTAGTTTTATATTTCAGAATTTGATTAATCCATTTTGCTCTTTGTAACAAGGCATATCTATTGTATTGTGCCTTTTTGGGCGCATTAACAAAATTATCTCACTTACCAAAACAGAGCTTACAAGACTTTTATGTTCTTTTAATCTTTTGAGTTAGGGTATCGATGTAATGACTTGTGTACCGGGGCAACACCTATTTTAATCATTAGTAAAGCTTAACTTGCTCATAAAAAAAATGGGTTGAAACAATACAAATACACCCTTGATAATGGGTTTCCAGCCATTATTCTTAGTTGTTCCATATAACTTGCCCTTTATTTTAGTAAATTTTAAGCAGAAAATTGATAAATTGCTGGTGGCACGCGATTTCAACAGAACTTTGCAAATTTCACAGCTATAATACTGTAAAGTTAGGAATCACAATTTAGAAAGTTTAAATGCACCTCAGCCTGATAACAACATTTCTTATTTGATGTGATTTTAACATCATCGTGATTTTCTGTAAATATAGCAGCAATATGGTAGCAATCAAGCAAACTAAGAGCGTAACAAAGAAAGCATGTCATTTTCTTTGGTTAGCTAAACCATAGTTCTTCAATGACCAAAGCAGAAAGCTTTATACCACATGCAATATATGTACATGCATAAGCCAGTTACTTGCCTCAGAAATTGCTTTCAAATCAGGTCGCTTTGAACATCTCCTAAGAGAATCATCAGATGCATTCCTATTCTGCAAACATTTGTGGCATTAATGTAAATTAGCATGGAGATAAACAAACATCAAGAGACAAACCCAATATCTTCTGCTTTAATATGTGCATGGCACAGAATCACTAGAAAACCTATGGATCATTGAGCAGTGTAGGGCTGGCAAATGCATTATGAAATCTGAATGCACGAATTGACAATAACTAGCATTAATTGGAAGATCATAAAGAAAAAATCAGATAACACAATTACTACAGGGATAAGAAGGGATACAATGAATTGTTCAGAATTTTAATAACAAATATCATATATCATCTCAACTGCTAGCAAGGATGCATATCTCACATAAAAGTTGAAATGTGATTAATAAATCAACAGGATGGTTATCACACAAATGAAGAATTCAAACTAGTGTAACTGACTAAGCACATTGCATATAGAAACGAAGTAGTACAACTAAAGCCTGGTATAACAGCAGACCGTAAAGATTCAACTTCAATTTGTGCTTTCTCCAAAATTTTCAATGTCTACCTTAGAAAAAGCATTAAAAGTGAGGTAGAGTGCAAGGCAGAGCAAGAAACTAGAACTTCTTGAGCATATTGATCCAAACTTGAACAAAAAAAGACACCACTAAAAAGTAGAAAAAGGAAAAGCATATTGAAGTTCAAGATTCTCACATTATTGTCTAAACCATTAGAAAGTTTCAGGTCCTTATCCTTAGGCTTCTTGCACCTCTTATCCTCTTCCTGTGCATACATGGACAGACTACGTAAATAAAAAAATGACTCGATCAAATTATTGAAGTAGACAAAATAGCAAGTATTAGAATTTTGCAGATATATTAGCCTTAGGGATCATTTGGACACTTAGGCTATGCTTGGGTAGTAAGGTGCTCTCAGATATTCTGTGAGCAGTAGTGAAAAATAATGATAGACCATATTGAATAGTAGTAAAAAGTAGGTGAAAAAGTAATAATAAAATAATGAATAGTAGTGGAGTATTCTCAAACTAGAAATTAGACTATCTCAAAATTCTGTGAATTGTAGTGAAATAGTTTGTAAATAGTAGTGAATTGGTTTAAGTTAAGATGTTTCATTGGGTTTTGGAAAAAGAGAGAGAAGATTTTGAATAAAAATATTTAAAGTTAAAAAATTGTTTAAATATTATTTTAAATATTATTTTTGTTTTGAAATTTAAAAAAGTTATTGTTTTTTGTGTTTTGTTTGAAAGTTTGAGAGAGTTGTATTGGGTTTGTGTTTTTATAATGATTAGATGAAAACATTGAAGATTTGAAATTGAAGAGTATTTTGTGTTTGGGTAATGTTTGGGAAGAAAATTATGAAAAGCTTTTAAAATATTTGAGAATGCCTCATTACCCAAGCAAGGCCTTAGCCTTAGCAGCGAAGGAACTTGCAAAATTGTCCATCCACACTATCAATTACAGAACATATTGGAAAAACTAGAAGGGAAGAGATGCAATAAAGCTAGTGTGGAATAGATAATTTGCAAGTTCCTTCTCTAAAGCTTTATGAATTTAAAAATTAAAAAACCACAAGAGCATGATAACAAGTATGGAATAGAATCATAGATAATATGCGTCATCTAATATATCAAAATAATGTTGCCGAGGGCCTGTGCACCCCCGGAATTAGTCGGGACACTGTTCCTGGATACCCAGTGCCAATCAAAATATATATATATATCAAAATAATAATGTGTAATAGCTTTTATTAATTAAAAATATATATATAAGAGTTTCTATCATTTAAAAGATTAAATAAATAAATAAACCATCTGAAGGCAACTTGACCACAATCACATACATAACACATAGATACATACATTGACACGCATTATTATAACAATCACCTGAACAAAGCGAAGATAAAACCTGTTAAAAATTCTAAGTGTCCTTTTCACGCTTGCAGCGCTTTTATTCAAATCATCAACTTGAGGAGGGCAACCAGAGTTATGACCTGTCCTCGTATCACTTGTAGAGACGATGTCTTCCACAAACCCCGCTTCAGTCATCTTCTCGCTAACTTGATCTTTAAGGCCATCAGATAATCTCTTTCTCTTACAACCACCGAGAGGCTTTTGATCCTCCAGTGTCTTTTGAAGCCTTGGACTAGCCATTCGCTGTAATTTTTGTAGTCTTGGGCTACGTCGAACCGGACTCTTCGGTTCCATTTTTTTACCACATTGCGCAACATTCTTCTTCGCCGCAATATTACTACGAGAATCCTTTACTACGACCATTGATTATGTAGAAAATCAAGACCAGAATTCAGAAGAGTTCCACGTTAATCTGGTTCTTGATTTGATATTTAACAAATTACTTCAAACAGCTGCTCTAACTTGCAAAACAGCTACTCCAATTACATATAAAAAAAATAACAATCAGAAATCTCAACAACAAAACAAAAACAAAAACAATTTTTTTTGATAGAATAATCTCTATCTATTCTCGAATCGAGATTAGAAAAAAAAAATCAAAACATTTTATTATCACGTTCCTCGGAAAAACAAGGGAGAGAAAAGTCAAGATCGGTACCTGTGGAACGAGAGAGAAGAGTGCCGTGCGGGTGAAGAAACCTTAAACTCTAGGGTTTCTTATTTTAATTTTTCATGCATAAAACCTAGATGACTGGGAAAAGGAAAAGTTTCGAAGGCCGGCCAGCAGCGGGAAAAAAGCAATAGGCAGTGCAAAGAACGCGGACCCGTTAGGTGGGTCCTATTTGTATTATTTATTGAATTTTAATATATAGTTATTAAAATTATTTGTAAGATTTAAATTTTTTTATTATTACTATAACAGTAAGATGAGATGATTTTAAATAGAGAAATACTACTCAACCCGCTCTTAAGTGTTGTTCCTATGTCCCGCTCAACGGGACCCTACACGTTTGCACAATTTATTCATTTTAAAATACAAGGAAAGTAACGGAACACTTTCTCTTTCTCCTCCCGCGCACTCTCCTTCTCGCCCGTCGACCTTGCTACTGGCCCCGCTCTCAACCAAGCTTTTCTCCGACCTCATCTTCCCTCCCCTCCATCTCTGACCTCAGCTTTTTTTTTTTTTTTCCTCCCGAGACCCATCGACTTCACCATCCCCAACCTCACCATTTCGCCGTCCCTAACCCCACGAGTTCAAGCCTCACTAGTTCGTGGTCCCCTTTCGGCCATTTCTCCAACGTAATCTCCAAGGTCTTGGTTTTATTTTTTTTCTTTCTCAATTTCCCCTATACTAGGGAGGCCAAACATCTCATTCTTTTTTCTTTTCTTTTTTTCTTCTAAGTTATGTTGTAGTAGTATTATTATGATCCTTACTTATTGTACTAAGGAAGGGAATGGAAATAGAATGATGAAGACATTTGTGAAAAAAGATATTGCAGTTGGCATATTTATGAAAATGCTTGTGAAAACTGAAAATGGAAATGGTCTCTCGATGTACAATGTAATGCAATGGTCATTGCCCACAAACATTGATATATACCATCTTCTTGATTGCAATGGTCACTATTTTTAACATTGATATAGCTCATGCATTGTTTCTGTCGGTGTACACTATTTTCAACATAGATATCATAATGCTTATTTCATTAGATATTCATCTCTAGCTCTCATATTACAACTATTTTTATAAAGCTTTATTTTAATATCCTTGTTTTTACATATTGTATATTTGTAGATAATTTGAACGTTGCAATAGATGTCGACATCGAATTTTCAAATAATGAGTATGATGAGGTAGAAATTGATAAAGAGATTGGAGGTAATGAAACTATTGAAGAACCTACGGTTGAAATGCAATTTTCATCTGTAGAATATAAGTGCATGCTTACTATAAGAATAAGGGATTTGAGATATTTAAAAGGAATATTACACAGAATGACGATGAAACAATAAGATGGTTTTGCTTGACATGCACGCGAGGAGGCACATCGAGGAGTACGGTTGTCAATGTTATGAAACTAAGACAAACAACAAAGATGGGTGTAAGACTAGGATTAATATGGTATTCAATCTTGAATGTAGATATACCATATCTAAGGTGATATTGAATCACAAACACACATGTAGTCTGGGAAAGGCAAAACATTTCAAATATTTTAAGAAGGTTTATGCTCGTGTCGCTAAGAGACTTGAAATAAATAACGAGACAGGCATAAGGTTGTTAAAAAATTTAAAGTCTGTGATTGTTGAGGCAGAGGGTTATGAGAATGTAACATTTGAGAAGAATGAGTGTCGAAACTACATTGACAAAGCACGACAACTTCGCCTCGAGGTTAGATGTGGTGTAGCTCTATATAACTGTTTCGAATCTATGCAAAAAAGAAATCCAGAATTTTATTATAAGATTGACATTGACAATGAGATGTGATTAAAGAATGTGTTTTGGGCAGATGCCCGAAATAAAATTATGTATGAATCATTCGGGGATGTGATTACATTTTATATAACATATCTAACTAATATGTATAAAATGCTTTTTCTACCATTAGTGGATGTGAACCACCATGGGCAGTCAATCCTACTTGGATATAGATTGATATCCAATGAGGAAGTAGATACATTCGAGTGGTTATTTGAGTCATGGTTGCAGTGTATGAATAACCAACCGCCAAATGCAATCACCATAAATGGCCATGAAAATTGCAATCTCGAGAGTGTTTCCAACTTCTAGACATCGCTTCTGCCTGTGGCATTTAATGAAAAAACTTCCTGAAAAATTTGACTCACATTATCGATATGGGGAAATCAATAGTACTATACATAGGTGCGTCTCTTTCAGTCAGCATGAGTTTGATGAACACTGATATCGTATGCTCGATACATTTGATTTGCATAAGAATGCATGGTTGTTATCATTGTATAGTGACCGACATTATTGGGTGCCGGCCTATGTTAAAAACACATTTTGAGTATAAATGTCAACCATACAGCAAAGTGAATGAATGAATGAAATTTTTTACGACTACGTTTACTCTATAACTATTCTAAAGCAATTTGTTGATCAATATGATTGGGCCCTTAGGAGGAAGGTAGAGAATGAAGTAATTGCTAACTTAAATTCCTTCAACACAGACATTCCTTGCATCAATCACTATTCTTTTGAGAAACAATTTCTAAGTGCATATATTCTTGCTAAATTCAAAGAGGTATAAGAGGAATTACGATGATTTCTATATTTGACTACTAAGGTGATAGGGTGTGAGGATAGTAGATATACGTTCGTTGTTGTGGATAAGGTTCAAGTTGGTAATGACTTATTAAAACGTGTAATCTTTATTGTGAAAGTTGATCAAGATTCCCTTGATGTGAAATACAGTTATAAGTTATTTGAATTTATAGGTATTTTGTGTAAACATGCTCTCCGTGTCTTAACTCAGATGGGTTAACATACAATACCATCAAAATACATTTTGAATCGGTGAATGAAAAATGTTAAGCGAAAATACACTTTCATGAAAAGTAATTATGACACTACTAATATTAACGATGCACAAAGGTATGATTGAATCCAAAATTACTTCTATGAACTGTGTTCCAATGCTTCAAAGACTGAGAGCAGTTGTGTTAAATTGATTAGTCAGATAGAACAGTTGAAGACACAGTACCATGGTATCGCTGATCGTGATACTAGCAAAACAGTTGATACAGTTCCTTCAATGGAAGCTTCAACCCTTAGAGTTCTTAGTTCGTTGGTAGTTCGAAGTAAGAGAAGACCACCATCTAAGAGAAAAGTGCACTATGTTAGAAATAGTATTAAGAAATCCAATACGAAAATGTGATTGCACAACAACGAAGTCGAGGTTCCTTTTTATTAATGTTGTATACTAATTTTACAATTCACACAGTTTGAATTTTTTGTTATTTTTTATTTAATTTATTTTAAAATTATATTAGGATTAATAAAGTCAAGTTTGAACACATGCGCCAAAATTTTTTCAACTTGTTCAACTGCTCATCACTCATAGGTAATGTAAAACTAAAATATTTTAGTAATCTTTTTCGTAAATTGCGTTACCACTTACAACATTTTTTTATGCTCCTATAGGACAACACTACAGAGGCTTTCCATCAGTACTTCCGTGCTTTTTTATTGCGGAGGCTTTCTATCGGGACTTCAAGATTTTATATTGTAATCTTGGGATTTTATTAAACCTGTTTTTGTATTGACGTGTTTAGATCAAGTGATTGTAATCTTGGAATTTTATTGAACCTGTTTTTGTATTGACGTGTTTAGATCATAATCGTAATGATAATCGTAATCATTCTATTAATTGGATTTGGATTACCCAGTGCTACACAACCACACAATATTACATGAAATTACATTAACTTCAAACATTACATATTGTCTTAGAATTTTTCAAAGAACATGTCTAAACAAAGTACCCATGACATTGAAATAATTAAAACTACAATGGCTCTCTCAATATTTCTCTTGCGCTTCTTAATCTCTATTTCTAGTCGATGTCGAGTTGTTTGGACATCCATTATTAGTTGTCTCTTTAAACGGTTGATTATCTTCTCGCCATATGATGGTATTTTGGAGTCATACCAACAAAAATATTTCAAGAATATCCAACCTGCAAAATCAACCAGCACATTAGCAAACAAGGATTATCACACTTCTTAGCAAATAAGATTGAAATAACATACCTCAAAGTTTTGGCAATTGAAAAATCGATACCCTTCATTATCCTCCGTATGAGCAGTTTGCCTACACGCTTTAATACCATAAAAGCATATTGGGTATTCATTTTGCTAAGAGTTCTTTGAGCGTGAGATATTGCTAGTGCAACGACATGCTTCCGACATTGTAAGATTACCACACTTCTTTGACAACTTTTGTCATTCAAGAAATGAAAATGAAATATTCATTTATACAAAATAATTACATCAAAGCCTCTATAAAATCATGAAATTGATGTAAGTTTTATCCAATAATAAAAATTAGGAGAAAGATGAACATGCAAGAGTTTCAAGTAGGAGACTTTGTCTATTAAAAGTTTCAGTAGTTTGCACTCTAATATAATTGAAATACAGACAAATAGTGTAGCCAGTCACCTTTTCACATAAGATCTAAAGTTTCAGCTTCAAAGGTTGTAGATAGGTACACAAATACCATACAGTTAGCATTTTAAAACAAAATCCACTTGCGAAATAAAAGAATAGAAATAATGTCTATGAAAATACAAAATGAGATATTCTATATATAATTCATCTCAACAACAGCGCAATAATTTCATTTATGAGCTACTAGCTCATATTAAATATATGTTTATTGTCTCAAAACAAGTTCGACAATATATTAGGCAGCTAGGTATAATTAGAGGATTTAGAATTTAATTACTCCCCCACATTCAAAAAGAAACAAACATATAAATATATATACTCAGTTAGAAGTAGCAGTGTCTTTAATACTTCCCTGATCATTTCACAGGGCAAAGCATCTAACGTGACATGAATTATAAATTGGTTCAAGAGTGAGGTCAAGCTCATGATTACTCTACATCTCGAGCTCTTGTTCCCAGTCAATACTACCACTGCATATCAGACCTCCCAAATAACATCTTAACAGCAGCCTCAAAACAATTTTATATATGTAGTCTAGTTTCAAGAGACCATTCTGTTTCACAGGAATTTCGGTTCTCACAAGTATTTTCATAAGCATGTCAACTGCAATATCTTTTTTACTCAAATATTCAATTTTCATTCCCTTCCTTAGTACAATAAGCAAGAATCATAACAATGTATCTCAGAAGAAAAAAAAAATCCAGACAAAACAAACAAAAAAAAAAAATTCCAACATTTTGGCCTCCCTAGTCTAGTGTAGGGAAAGGAAATTGAGATGAACAAAAATAATTTCATTACCTTGGAGATTCCGTCAGAGAGATGGCCGAAAGGGGATGACGAACTGGTGGGGCTCGAAATGGTGGATTTGGGAGGGTGAAATGGTGGGTCTAGGAGGGAAAAAAAAAAGAGAAGAAACGTTGTGGTCCGGAGATGATGGTTGGGCTGACGGGATTGATGGGTGATAGGTGAGAGAGAAAATGTGCAGGACATATGCGAGGGAGAAATTTCAAAAGAATGAGACTTACCATTGCTTTGTGTGTTTTAAATGAATAAAGTGCTATGCCACGTCGAGCTGGACATAGAAATGGGACTTAAGGGTGAGCCGAGTAGCATTTCCCTTTTAGATAAGTCAAATAAATATTATTAGAATATTATTATTGTTTTAAAATTTGAAAAAATTGAATTATTTATTGTATTTTGTATGAAAATTTGATAAAATTGTAATTATGATATGAGATGGGTTGAAATTATTTCTGTATCCAAACGGAGTTTTAATTGTTTTTGGTTTTTCATTAGTAGGCATTTTTAAAAGAAAAATTATATTCATCATCCTTACATATCATAATTACACTATTTTTTTTATTATTAAATGTGTGATAAATGAATAATGAGTAGAAAATTTTAATTAGTTTAAGAATAATAAAATTTAAATAAAATAACAATAATAAAAAGTTTAGTGCATAGATTGGGAGGATGACTAACTACAACACTCCTTTTAAAAACATACATTCAGTGATCATCGAACCTCTTATTCCCTAAAACATCTCGATCTCAAAATTCACGTTATATCTCTGATACAGAGTCACGTTACTCTTTTTCGTGGACAATACCTCCTGACAAGATGTATATTGATTTTAGAAAAATCGTGCCCACACAAATTGTTTTATATAATTATGTTTTAAATGGAGAGTATTTTAATAAAATGATTTATAAAAATAACATAATCTTATAAAAATATCTTTATTTTAAAACAAGATTATATAAAAAAATTTACCTTCCAACAAGATGTATATTGATTTTATTAAAATCATACCCACACAAATTTTTTATAATTTTTTAATAATTATTTTTAAATGAATAGTATTTTAATTGTTAGATGAAGGGGCGCTCATGTGGGGCTGACCCCTTCCTTTACTGCAGTGTAACGCATGACTTAAAGCCATGAGTTATTGCCGTTTGTATTGGCAATTAAAGGCTGGCTTTTAAGGTCAACCGTGTGTAAGAGTAGGGGTGTAAATGGACCGACCAGACCGAATGTCCCCATGGTCGGTTTCGATCCAATGAATAGGGGCATTTCGGTCTTTGGTTCGGTCCCGGGGTAGGGATTTCTCTGACCTGACCGATAGAACCTAAATATTTTTATTTTTATTTTTATAAATATATTATTTTATATAATAATGGATAATAAATTATGTAATTTTCATCTAACCTATCCCAATTTACAATATAAAATTATAATACATTCACATTTTATAAGTTAGTAACAATTAACATTATCAATATAATTATATAATTATAAATTGAGAACTAAACTAAATCACTATAACTATAGTCTCTAATTATAAAGAAATCACTATAAGTCTATAAGACTATAAGTTTATAAATATATATAGTATTAAATTATTAATATCACTATGACCAATGAGTATAAGTTTGTAACTAATACTAATATATAACTATACTAATATATAACTATAATAATAGTATAATATTAATACTATTATATAGTGTAATATATTATATAGCTTTACTAAATCACTATTTACTATATTACTATTCACTATATCATTATAATATATACACATACTATAAGTCTATATGTAGTAGTAATAGTAACACTATAATAGTATAATATATAGTATTAATATATATTAATATATCATAAGAGTTATAGGATTATAACATAATATATGTATAATAGTAATATCATTACAAATTATAATTATATATACATGATAGGCTAATACAATGATTATAAAAAATAAAAATAAAATAAAACAATGTCGGACCGAACTGAATGGGTGTTCGGTCTGGTCCGGTTCAGAAAAATGGATGGATGGCCGGACCGACCCATTTACACCCCTATTTAGGAGAACTATAAATAGTCCCCCTACAGTTGATTTTTTAAACCATCTGAAATACACAAAACTCTCTATCTTTTTGTTCTCTCTTGATAAAAATATTTAGGCTGTGGGTTTGTTAAGTGCTACTCTAGTATTATTCTACGTAGTACACTTTGCCATTAAGAGGAAACGCTTGTGAATTGTCAATCTGGATAAACTTATAAAGCAATTTTATAAACTGAGCTTGAGATATTTTTCCGTTGTTCTTTCTTACATTGGTATCAAAGCTTTTTTAAATTGTTCCTAATGATATATGTCTCTATTTCTCGTTCATGTAATACGCATATGTTTTTTTTGTACATTCTATAAATCTGATCATGTTCATATATATTGTGTAAAGTCTTTGTTTATAAAAACATGTTTGAGACTGTTAAAAATGCCATGATCTATTAATGTAAGTTTTTAACGTGATCTCTGTTTACATGAACATCACGCCATTGCTAGATGTGTTTTGTAAATTATTTTTTCTATCTATGAGTGCTGCGTGGTGGTTGGTGCATAACCTCACGGTCATTGCTCCTTGCAAAGCATGGTGTTGAGGGCACCACGGTGGTGCTGCAAGCGCCACAGGTGCGTTGTGTGCACGGTGGAGTGGTGCTGCACCATGAGAGCAGCCCACTCCAGTTGCTGCATCCCATGGGGTTCAGAGCACTCTGGTGAGTGCTCTGCCATCCAGCCATGGTGGCATTCTGTCACGGTGGCTTCAAGTCACTGTGTTTTGTGGTACTGTTCACATGAATAGTACAAATTCTTTAGGTTGAAGAAGACAAGCCTTCTGTTTTATTTCACATGGGCTGGGTTTGGGCCCTTTGGCCCACTATGGTTTTATAATAAAGCTGGGCTTGGGCCCTTTTGACCCTTCTGTGTTTAAAAGAAAAAAAAAAGAGTTTGGGCTATTTTCGGCCTAGAACTATTTAAACTTATTTTTTTAAAAACATAAAATAAAATAAAAGGTAATGAAAGTGGCACATGAGACTTGAGCTCAGGACCACCGGTCAAATAAGGGCAGCGCGCACCACTGGGTTGCGATTTACCTTTAGTTTTAGGTGGGGGTTTTTAAATGTATTTATTATACATTTATTTTTATAAAATTAAAAATTAAAAAAAATTGCATGATTTAATATTTGCTTAGATATATTGTTATATTACATGTAATCTTTTATTTAATGTTTTAGATTAAATGTGATTATATGTGAATATATGGTTATATTCATGCTATTTTTTTTCCATAATGTTATATTACATTTGATCTTTTATTTAATATTTTAGATTAAATGTGATTACATGTATGTTTAAATTGAACATGTGGATATGTGATTATTTTATCATCTATGAATATTTGGCTTGAATGTTTAGACATTGGTCTTCATTATTTTTAGTGATAAAATAGAAAATTCTCACTAAGTAGTCCTAGTTAGAATTGTCAGTGTGAATGATAGGCTGAAAGAATTGCAGTGACCACAGTAAGAACTGTAAATGTACTATATAGCCAAAAGACTACGGTGGCCCCAGCAAGAACTGTAAATGCACCGTATAGCCAAAAGACTACGGTGACCCCAGTAAGAATTGTAAATGCACTGTATAGCCAAAAGACTACGGTGGCCCCAGTAAGAATTGTAAATACACTGATGTAACAAGAAAAATAGACTGCAATAGTCTTAAAAGAATCATCTTTGTAGACTGGCCCAACAGGTCACTGTAGTCTGAGTAGCTATTCTTGTAGACTGGCCTAATAGGCTGTTGTAGTTTGAGTAGCTGTTTTTGTAGACTGACCCAAAAGGTTACTACGATTTTAGTAGGTTATGTCTTTAAACGTGACTATGGCTAGATGACTATTTAAAATAGTGGGAGTATGATTGAGATTTATAATGATTAATTCTCTCATATTTATTTTTTAAATTTGCTCGGGAATTAGATTAGAAATTTAATAATTGGATATTGTGGCGCAAGAGATAATTTTGAAATCTAGCGATTTTTTGATCTTGTGACATGTCTAAATTATTATTTTTCTAGCTTGGATGGACGAGACAAATTTCTTAGGTGTGTGTGTAATATCCATTTTTTGCGTATTGTAATGAAATGACATCCACGAATATAGTTGCCGATTTAAACAAATGGAAAAAATTGGATGGGAAGAATTATGACATTTGACATCGCAATATCTAATATGTTTTAGATAAGCAAGAGGTATTGAATGCCTTATCTCACTCCCTTACTCCTCATAGTGAAAGAATTTCGGAACAATACAAAATAGATTAACTAGCCTATACTTAATGGGTTAAGAAAAGTCGGTGTGTGTGCATAATAATATTAAGCATTATGCACAATGATCCAATGTGTGAGTTTGAGATCTATCACATTGCCCAAAGTATGTGGGACGCTTTGAAATTGAAGTTTGGTGGAACTTCAACTACTAGGTTGCGTGGATTAACCCTGAGGTTTGACTTCTATAAGATGCGATGTGACGCCCTGACTCCCACATATAAAATCTCGGGAATCGTGATGTCAGGATGATGACAACACGGGTCATGCATCCCAACGACAAGTGTCAAGTGTGTGTATAAGCAACAATGTACAATAAAAATAAGCAGCGGATAATAAATAAGTCAATTAGTACCAGAATTTGTTTAATACAAATAACCAAATACAAAATATTTAAAAGTATAAACCAAATATCTCAAAATAATACAAGAGCTGAAAAGAAAATAACATAAGTGATCCCAGATTACTCCTCCAGCGGAGCTAAATTCTCAGGCTCAGCATCTGCATCAACATCAACAAAATCTGCAATACCATTAAATAGTACTACAAGTAAATAAAATCCAAAATGCTCCAAGACATAAATATATTAAAACAACTAACGTTATACATGCACATGATGACCAAAGCGCAAAACTCGAGAAAAATACCATTTCTCGAAAATCATAATTTTTCCACACACGCCGAAAATACCTAAATCCATTAATTTCAATTTTAACTGCATGCACCATAGTCTCTCATAGGGACCATCCATATACTCTGGCTCCCTTCATCACTCCACAAGTAACGACTGTGAAGTGATGCACAACGAGTGATGCCTAGTTTCGCGCCCACCGTGTACATAGCAAGCATCCTCTGACCCCCGCTAGCACAAGGGGCCACGCAGTCGAATCGAGAGAGCTACCATCCCGTCCAAGTCCCGAGCAATAGCCCCAATGGACGACACTTGGTATATTCAACTCCCAAATGTCCAGAAGAGCTCCACCGAGATAATACCTCATCTAGGCTTGGGGGTGATACACACGCACCTGAAAAGCCTTTTTCACATTAAACACAATTTCTAAAACACACACCCATGCATGAGTGCACAATACCATGAAATCGACCAATTACCAACAACCAACAATTATCAGTAATTTTTCAACAACCAACACAGTCAAACCAAATAACCAAATGACAGTTTAAAAAACAGGTTAGTGCAAAAATATACTTAAGTCTTAAAAGTTTTTTGAAAAAATACTTATAAAGCTATAAAATAATTTTAGGAGGATCACAGAGGTGTAAAAGGCTGCTGGAAGGCAACGTAGCAGTGTAAAAACATTATGGCCGAAATACACAGAAAATTCAAATTCAAACTGGGTCAAACGAAAATTGGGGAACGGTAGGGTAGGGCCTATGGAAGATGGTGAAGCTAATGCAAGCAACGGTTGGCCGTGGGTGGTGGCCGAAATGAGAGTGAATCGAAGATGTGGTTAATGCAGCTTCACCGATGACGGATCAGAACTGGGGTTGGGTCTTTTGGGTTGCTAGGAGGTAGAGGGAGAAGTGGTGAAGAGATGGTGGCCGGACGGCGGTGCAACGATGCAAGGAATGCCGCGGCTTTAGGAGGTGCGTTGGGCTATTGTCAGCGAGGGAGGAGCTGAGATCAGAGGTGTGGGGTCGCCGGCCGATGGGGGAGGCATTAGGCTGGGCGGTGTTGACCACGGCGGTGCTCGATGGTGGCTGGGTGGAGAGAGGCGTTCGGCCAAATGCGAGAGAGAGAGAGAGAGAGAGAGAGAGAGAGAGAGAGAGAGAAGGAAGGGGAAATAAGGGGAAAAGGAAAATAGAAAATAAAAAAAGAAAAGATGGAGAAAAGAAATTAGGTCCAATCCTCACAACTTTTGGGTCACAACTCATCCTCAAAATAACTATTTTTAGAACAGTAAATTAAATAAATCAATATAAACTCAAAACTAGTTAAAGTAAAATATTAAATTCCAACAATAATATTCTTTAAAATAAAAAGTAACTTAATTACAAAACACTAATTAAAATTATGAAAGCACATTAAAATAATTTTCGATTTTAAAATCGTAAAATAATCTTGCGAAAATACATTACATTAAATTAAAAGGCTCAAAATTAAATATTTAATTAAAAAACCGTTCAATAAAAAGCACGTAAAAAATTGGAGTGTTGCATGCACTCTAACCATACGATAAAGCAGCATCTTAGGGCTACGTCGACCATAATCCGTGAACTTAAGTCGGCAGGAAACAACAACTTGACAGATAAACAATAAGTCCAAGCAGTGATAAGATCAATACCGAATGCTTGAGAGAATATGAGTCAGAACCTGACGTATAACGAGAATATCAAAGACTTTGATAGTGTCTCGTGTCACTTGGAATTGGAGGTTGAGCGCCTAGAGGCTGCTAAACTTAATCATACGGCCTATGTGGCTAATTTTGGTTTGCGCAAGGCATCAAGGCCTAAGCGTAAGAAATCCAAGAATGTGGTAGCTGCTGGACAAATTAAAAAGATGTTAGGTACTTCTCAGCACAACAAGAGGGGCAAGCGCGAGAAGAACAAGTCAAAATTAGAGTGCTTTAACTGCGGAAAGAATAACCACTTCGCTAGTGATTGCACTAAACCAAAGAACGTAAATTCTGACTTTTTTTGCATTATTTTTGTAACTAGCCATGTGATGGTTACTTACTCTTATCCTGTGTGGACTGTTAATTGTATTTGAAAACAATTATGTTTCATTTTCTTTGGGCCATATGTTTTATAGTAATGCTTTTCTTCAAGACGGTTTTATGATATTGGATTTGAATTATTTAAATATGAATGAGTCCATTATTTTTCTTTCTGTATATGATAATTTGGATTCATATAAATGGTATACTAAACTTGGCCATATAGGACAAGATAGAATGACTCGATTAGTTAGAGAAAGCCTGATAAGTAATCTTGCTAAGGTCATCTTGCCTACATGTAAATATTATTTAATGGGAAAAGCTAAGAGAAAACTGTTTGGAAAAGCCACTAGAGCATCTTTTTCACTGCAATTAGTCCACTCAGACATCTGTAGTCTAATGAGTGTAAGGGCAAGACACGAAAGTGTTTACTTCATCGCATTTATAGATGATTTTTCACATTACGATCATGTCTATTTAATCTCTCATAAGTTTAAAGCATTAGAATGTTTTAGGCGATATCTAACAATAGTTGATAATCAGTTACACAAAAGTTTAAAAACTCTAAGAACTGACCAAGGACGAGAATATCTCTCTGAGTAATTTAAAAGGTTTTGTGATGAAAAAGGAATTAAAAGACAGTTGACAATGCCTAGTACGCCGCAGTAAGATGACGTGGCGAAAAGGAAATATCGAACACTGTTTAAGATAGTTGGTCAATGATGGCACAAGCAAACCTATAAATTTTTTTTTGCGGGAATGCACTTTTGACTGCTGCCTACATTCTTAATCGAGTGCCCTCCAAATCAGTTACTTCCACCTCATATGAACTATGGACCGGCAAGAAATCCAATTTGAGTAACTTGCGGCTATGGGGTTCAACAGGCTTTGTTCACAATCTTTCTTATAAGTATGTGAAGTTAGGCCCTAGAGGAAAGAAGTGTATCTTTATAAGGTACTCAGAACACTCTATGTTAATAGGTGAACAATCTGATGGAAGTGTGACTGAGATTGAGTCATGAGATGTGAATTTCATTGAATATGAGTTTCCAAGTAGATGTAAGGTTAATAGGAGTTTAGAATTTCATGAGATTGTGAAACAAGAGAAAAGTGCTCCTAAAAATTTAGTTGAGAATGAAGAAGAAATTCTTCAAATTCTTACAAATTATAAAACTGACTTGAATCAGAGTGGGAGTACACCACTTGTCAATCAAATACAATAACTTTAGCTGTGTAGAAGTACACGTAAAAGTATTCTCCGTCGTCCTTTTGAGATTGAAATGAGGCTTTTATGGTAGTTTCGCATGATGATGATGAGTTTAGGACAATTCATAAGGCTCTATCATCTTCTACTAAAGATGAGTGGATGAAAGCTCTTAACGATGGAATTGAGTCTATGAAGACTAACCAGGTCTGAAATCTAGTTGATCTACCGAAATGGCATAAGACTATTGGGAACAAATGGGTACTTAAGGTCAAACGCAAGTCGGATAGATCAATAGATAAGTACAAAACTCGTTTAGTGGCAAAAGGATATACCCAACAGGAGGGTATAGACTATGAGGAAACATTTTCACCAGTGGTGAGGTTTGCCTCGATTCGCCTAATTCTAGCTATAGTAGTAAATACGAATTTGGAACTCAACTAGATGGATGTTAAGACAACATTTCTCAATGGAAAATTAGATGAGGAGATCTATATGGATCAACCAATGGGTTTTGTGGTCAAAGTCAATAGCGCAAAACGTGCAAGCTCAAAATATCTATATATGGCCTAAAACAATCATCTAGACAATGGTACCTTAGATTCCATCAAGTCATTCTCTCGAATGGGTTTATGATGATCGCAGAGAACCATTGTGTCTATATCAAAAGGTTCAAGAAGATATTCATTATGTTGTCATTGTACGTTGACGATATACTACTAGCTGGAAATGGTAAAGGCTTGACAGTCACCACAAAAGAGTGGTTATCCTTCAATTTTGAGATGAATGATATGGGTAAGGCATAATACACTCTAAGAATTAAGATCTATAGAGATCGTTCAAAGAGACTTTTGTATTTGTTCCAACAGACTTACATAAAACAAGTTATTGAGCGATTCCTAATAAGTGGATGTGAACCCATTGACACTCCCGTTGCAAGAAGCTAAAACTTGTCTAAAGAGTTGTGTCCTAAGAATCAAAGAGAAAAGGAAAAGATGGCCCATGTCCCTTATGCTAATGCTGTGGGTAGCCTAATGTAAGCAATGATGTGTACTCAACCTGACATATGCTATGCAGTTGGCTTAATAAGTAGATTCCAATCTAACCTCAGACTGGCTCACTGGAAAGCAGTCAAGAGGATTATGCGATATCTCAAGAGAACTGTGGACTATGTGCTATACTATCAGAATTTAGATTTGCAACTAAGAGGTTATAGTAATGCTGATTGGGGCAGTGATCTAGATGAATGCAAATCAACAACTGTGTATGTCTTTATGCTCAACAATGTCGCCATTATATGGAACAGTAAGAAATAACATTGTATAGCCGTATCCACCATAGAGGCGAAATACATAGCTTGTCCAGCAGCAGTTCAAGAATATGTTTGGTTACGGAGGTTTCTTAAGCATTTAGACATTGGCACGAATACTTTAGGTCCGATGACGATATTCTATAATAGCATGACAGTTTTCGCATATGCTAAGGACTCAAACTATCATAGAAAAACTAAACACATAGATATCAAATATCACTACATCAGAGATATGGTAGTGCAAAAGTAAGTGGTTCTGAAATACCTTTCTACGAGTCGCATTGTTGCTGATCCCTTAACGAAGCCTATAGCAAGAAATGTCTTTAAGGCTCATATTAAAAATTTTGGACTACGTAGACTGTAAATATAATTTGTGTTTCAATGACATTGAGATGTAATATTTCCTTTGAGATATTAATACAATATGATTCAATTCTTGTTTTTATCGAATTATTTTTTCTAAATACACACTCAAAATATGTCAACAGGTTTAGATTGGCTCACTCACACAAGCGATTGCCTCTAGCGCTTAAGTAGCTAGTCGAGATGAGACGTTGTGTCCCTAGGTACTTGTCCAAAGGGATAAGTTGGTTGACACACATATATGTCGCCTTAGTGGAAACTAAGATAAAGTATATTAAGAGGATTATGCACGAGTTATCCTACCATCCTTGTAGCCTATAGTTAGTCAAATGCGAAATCCTTTTTGATGCCTTGGAGGCGTGCAAATAAAGAAACTCGGGTTAGACGCTTAAGGAACGGCTTGACCAAGATCTGTGGTGTCGATATAGACATATGCTCTTTGAGAAAGAGAAATCTACCGTAGTATGTGTTTCATACTACATGTGCTTATTCGACCATATGAGTAAGTGAGTAAAATGTTTATTTCTCACTGTGTGAGTCTCATTTTTTAAATGTTATTTACATTTGACTATGTTACGAAATGGAGGTTGTGATGTCTGCTACTTTGGCATACTATCTATAGCCATGATTGATACGGTCTAAAGATGCACTGTTGATAAAGTGGTTCAACCAAAATTAAATGATATGAGTGCAAATGGAAGACCCTATGATATCGTATCTTCAATAGTGTTTGCGATATCAAACTATGACGCTGCATCTTGGTAGCGACTAAAGTTGTGAAAACATTTAAATGATTTGGAGATAGTCAAGCATTGTTATGAGTTTTTAACTCAAGAGGGTTCGAAAATGTTTGATCTTGATGCGATTGAATGAGTCTAGGACATGACCAGACACTTTAAGGATGTTACTATGCTGGTCTTCTCTGGGAAAGATTTGGTGTATGTACTTCCACCTTTCTACATATGTGCTTGGTGGTCACACGACCTATTTACTTGTGTGAACAAGATTGAGAACATTAGAGATATGCAGACCTGGGGTCATGCCCATTGTGTGCGAGTAAGAGATGTTAGATGGAGAGGTGCTCACGTGGAGCTGACCCCTTCCTTTATTGCAATGTAATGAATGGTTTTAAGCCATGCGTTATTTGCTTGTAACACATGGCTTTTAAGCCATGCGTTACTGCCGTTTACATTGACAATTGAATGCTAACTTTTAAGGCCAGTCGTGTGTAGGAGGACTATAAATAGTCCCCCTACAGTTGGTTTTTTGGACCATCTGAAATACACAAAAACTCTTTCTCTTTTTATTCTCTCTTGATAAAAATATTTAAGCTGTGAGTTTGTTAAGTATTACTCTAATATTATACTACGTAATACACTTCGCTACTAAGAGGAAACGCTTATGAATTGTCAATCTGAAAAAACTTGTAGAGCAATTTTATAAGTTGAGTTTGAGGTATTTTTCCGCTGTACTTTCTTACATTAGTAAAATGACTTGTCAAAATAACACCATCTTATAAAAATATCTTCATATTAAAACATGGTTATTGAACAAATTTTATGTTTATTATAACTTTTGATTTTGATCCATGATAACCCTTTTATAACACATATAAATATATATTATATATGTATGATGACTTGATTTTTCTATTACATTTTTACTTGTTTCCGAAATATTTTTAAATCTTCACTAAGTTTGGAATAAGGATCTTGTGCTTCTTGAAAATTTTAATTGAGTCGAATTAGGCTTAGTCTTAGGTCGTGTTTGGGTGTTGGGATGAGACTAGATGATAAATTTGTATGTAGTAATTAAATAATTTGTGAATAGTAGTTAAATGGTTTGAGTTGTGATATTTAATGTGGTTTTGGATAAAAAAAGAAAAAAATTAATAAAAATATCATAAAGTTAAAATATTTTTAGAATATAAAAATTTTAATATTATTTTTATTTTGTGATTTAAAAAAATTGCATTGAGTTTGTGTTTTTTTTTTGTTAAGTTCGAGAACATTGTAATGATTATATGAAAAATTTGAATATTTTAAATTGAGAAGTTTGTGTTTGTGATATTTGAATGTTGAGATGAGATATGACGAGACCATAATACAATCCAAACAGGGTCTTAAGAGTGTGACTCTGGCTAAGAATTTTATTTTCTTATTTTAGACTTGCTGAAGATGATGTTGGGGAGATTAGAGATGTCTCCTTTTGGGCTCTTTCAATTTGTGGCAGTTATTATTTTAGAATATCTGCGAGATCTTCATTTGGGTGATTGCTAAAGTCACAATTGTTTGGAGTCTCGCTTTCTATAAGAGCAGTGCTACTCTGCCACTTAAGTAGCACCGCTCTATTTGGCCGCTTGCCCAAATTGACCTCTTCATTTGTTTTTAATTTTTTTAATTTATATTTGTTTATCATTTTAAAACATTTTTACAAAATAAAAAAAGTGTCAGTACACTAATAGTCACTTATTTAATTAATAAGTAAATAAAAAAATTAAAATATATGAGGTGTCAAAATGAGAGGGCAAATAGAGTGGGCAAAGTAGTATTTTTCTTTCTATAAATCACTTTGGTTGGTCTGTTGGTGATTGAGATTCTCTGTGAGCTTGTAAAATTACTTCACTAAACTTACATCAACATCAGTTTAGATATGGAGATGAATTGAATTGAGTTATGAATAGTAAAATTTTATGAGTCTCATTGAGATGAGTTTAATTTTTTTAGGTTGATGTGTATATAATTTTGTTAGATTAAAATGTATGAAATATATTGAGACGAGTTTAACTTTTTTTTTTATGAGAAGTTGAAAAAATAATAAGTCACATTAATAATTGGTTTCAAATGAGTTGAGTTTAATCTAACGACCAAACATGACCTTAACCTTGCATGAATTGACCCAATCTGTTGAATCACTACATTTTTTCCGTTTAAACTTGATGTCTGACACTTGCACTGGGACTGAGGTTACGTTTGGATGTTGAATTGAATTGTAAATAATAATATTTTGTGAGTTCTATTAAGATGTGTTTAATTTTTTTAAATTGATATGAGTTTAATCTTTTTAGGTTAAAATGTATGAAATAAGTTGAGATGAGTTTATATTTTTTTATGAGAAGTTGAAAAAAATAGTAAATTCAATCAATTATTGATTTGATATGAAATGAGTAACCAAAACTCAACCCGAATCAAACAATAAGTTCTATAAAAATTAGGTAGAATGAAAAGTTGTTTGGGTAACAGTCCGTTATAGGTGTTTTATATTCAATTTAGAGAAAGTAACCAGAAAATTTTGTTTTGATAAAAAAAAAAAAAAAACATATTTCTATATTCAATTTAATTTGTTGAAGGATTTTAGTTTATTTTTTCAAAATCAATAAGACAATTAGATTAATTGCAATTTGGATAGTGAGATAATATGAGGTAGTTTTAGATAAAAATAAAATAAAATATTGTTAGAATATTATTTTTTAATTTATTTGAAAAAGTTGAATTGCTTATTATATTTTATAAGAAAATTTAAGAAAATTGTAATGATGAGATGAGAATAGATAAAATACTTTTACTACCCAAACGGACCAATCAATACATATGACTAGATTAAAAAAGAAGTTTTTCATAAGTGAAAGATTTTTAGAGTTTAAGAGATGTTTAGACAAATATAAAAAAATAAGAAAAAGAAAAAGAAAAAGAAAGAAAAGTATATTTACAATACAAACTTACGAGAAACACGAACGGTTGGGTTTGAAAGTTTTTTCAAATATAAAATTTTCATCTTATTTCATCATTACAAATTTTTTAAATTTTTATATAAAATATAATAAACAATTCAATATTTTCAAATATCAAAATAATAATAATATTAAAAAATAATATTTTATTCAATTTTTAACTTTCATCTCAAACTAAAAATTCTCATTTCAACATCCAAACATAACCGAAAAGGTAGACAAGTTAGGGGTTGTTTGAGAAAGAAGATGTTTTTATCTCATCTCATATTATCTCAATTTTTTTTATATAATTTTATTCCAAAAAACCATTCAAATACAAAATATTTTTTAATTTTTAATTTTCAACTTTTTAATTTAATCATTCTAAATTTTATAAACTCATAAACAAATAAAAAATAATTCAATTTTTTTAAAATATCAAAATAAAAATAATATTAAAAATTTATATTATTACAATATTTTTAACTTTATAATATTTTTATCGAATTTTTTTATCTTTAATTTTAAATTATAATAAAATATCTTAACTAAAACAATGTTATTATTATTTAGGGCTGTAATCGAGCCGAGCCGAGCCGGGTTTTGGTTTGTCGAGCTCGGCTCGACTCAAAATACTCGAGCTCGAGCTCGAGCCCGAGCTCGAAATTTTTTTTTATTCTCTGTTCGAGCTCGACTCGATAAGATAAATTCTTAACTCGAG